>WAAG01066150.1:0-11289 GCA_013390105.1 Tichodroma muraria
TTTTTTTTTTCTTTTTTAATTTTACTCAGTGATAGCACTCAACAGATTGTTACCTTTGATATTTACTTTAAATAGCATGTTTGTCTTTTCCAAGAATAAACCCACTGTATCTGATAAAGCTTTCTGCAGTGTGTGTGTGAGATACCATTGCTCCTTTCTAAAACATTTCTTAATATGAACCAACTTCATCATTCATTCAAACACAACAATTTTGTATGAATGTGTTTTTGATATACATATAATTGCAATCATGTCTGGGTCATAAAACAGTGAAGGAGTAGATGTAAATGTTATAACCCAACCTAAAAGGCAAGGGTAACCCAGGTTCTTGATAATAGATCCCTTGGGGCGGATTAGACTGAAACAACACTGCATGATCAGTGTTTGTAGATAGATATGTGTAGGGTTTATTGTAGAACAATTTGGTTGCACAGGAAAACAGGTATGTAGCCATTTTGGTTATTATCTATAGTAATATGAAAATCTAAAAGCATGAAAACATCACTTAAGAAAATACATAAGAAAGAGAAGGAAGGGATAAGAGTAGAAAGATCTTGCTGCTCGTAGTACACAGGCCTCACAGTGAGACTTGGTTGCTGCCATTTCAATGTCTATTGGTTGAAGTGATGGTTGCAGTTGTGACTGAGGTGGTGGTTGCAGTCCAGATCCATCAAGTAGTGGTGGGGATCCCAAAGATGTGGTGGTGGGGGAAGAGGGTCCCAAACAAGTAGTGGCAGTGGGCAGTGGGGGAAGGATATCCCAAAGAAGTGACGGGGAGATAAATCCCACAGGACATCACCATCTATTGTGTATCATGTCATATCATACCCAGGTCCCTCCCTTGGTGCAGGATGTTTCAGGTGGATGATGTAGTGCTGTGGATCAGGAACACTTTGGGTGTCTTTGACACCTAAACTCATAGAGCTGCCTGTTACCACAGTGCAGTTGGGTCCATTATGGCTCATGGCCCATCAGCAGAGATGAACACATTCAGGCCAAGTGTGAATGTCCCGGTACATGTCCAGCAGGGGAGTTGTCACAGATGAGTTCACTTGAGTAAGGACAAGGAGACAGTTCCCACCTTGCAGGGTTTGCCTCATCCCTTATGGAGCTCAACACCAAGGTGTAGCCTGAAGCGGGCTGTACTCCTCTCTGCAGGTACTTTGCACATTGGCAGCTTTCCCCTCAAATGTTTGAGGCACCAGCATTCCAGACTCTCTTCCAGTGTCACTTGTGGATGCATTCTTTTCCCCAGACCTGGAATGATTAGACAGTATCCCCCTTATCTCAAGTTCTTGTCACAGTCCAAATTCCAGTTATGAGGCATATTTGGGGAGGGGTGGGCTCTGTTGGTTGCAGGTGGACAGCTGTATCTTTGCAGTTTGCTATAGTGAACAAAAGTCCTTTGATGATTTTAGCAGTCTTTAAGCCATTAACCATTTCAGTCTCTCACAGTCTAGAATATATAAACTGATCAGCAGGGCCATGAAACAATTCTTCTATGAAGACAAAGGGAGTTGAGGTTCAGCAAGGAAAACAAAAGGGAGACTGTATTGTGGCCTTTTAATTCTTTAAGAGAGGCTTAAAAGAAAGATGAAAAGAGACTTTTTACCAGGACCTATAGAGACAGGACAGAGGGTAATAGCTTTGAACTAAAAAAAGATGTATTAAGATTGGATGTAATGAAGCAATTCTTTACCGTGAGTGTGGTAAGGCACTGGAACGTGTTGCCCAGGAAAGATGTGAATGCCCCATCCCTGGAAGTGTTTAAGTTCAGGCTGGATGGGGTTTTGAGTGACCTGGTTTAGTGGAACTTGTTCCTACTCCCTGCAGGGAGCTTGGAACTAATGACCTTCAGGGTTCATTTCAACCCAAACGATTCTATAATTTTATGATTTTCTCAGAATAAAATTGGAAAAAAATATTGTAAAACCTAAGCAGAATTTAAATAATTTCACTCACCTGTTATAAATTAAGAAAAATACAATGTATTAATTTAACTTTATGCTTTTGTGGTTTAAACTTAATTTTGGGTTAATGAGTAGGCAACCAGGTCATATAGTCTCATATTTTCTATTCCACTTCCAAGCATTCCAATGGAGAATAATCACAATGAAAATTAATTTGTATTTCAAACTAATTGGCCAGTTAATGGCAGACAGTTTGAATACAAAGTGGGGTTTTACTTGCAGAAAAATGGAAGAAGTTGACATCTGAAATAGTTGATTTTTCAGGGGGGATGGCCCATATGACCTCTCAAAATCACTTTAAGATGGCAGGAATAATATATTATAAAAATCTCTTGGCCTTCAGTCCTTCCTGAGTAAAATATGTGCTTTGTGTAATATGTATAACAGGACTAAAAATTGCATTCTTGAAAGCTTGAACTTTTTAATAGAAGACAGCAATTGTTCTGTTGTTGTCATCCTGTGGTTTGGCCTTATCTTAGAACTTAAAAATTCAAAAACGTTTCTTAAAATTTAATAACACACCCATTCTTAGAGCAAGGAAGTTTTATAGGAAACTCTTTGCAACCACAAAGTGCGCATTAGGATGCTGAGGATTACATTCAGTGCCGGTAGCTCTGCGAGCAGCTGCAGGGGGAGCAGCACACGGAGCTCTGGGTGCCTGGACGGCGAGGGCAGGGCAGGGGCCGTGGGCTGCCTTGAACAAAGGGCACAGGGACCTGTGGCCCAGCCCGGCGACCAGATGCTCAGAGACATGGCAGGAGCCAAGGACCCTGACATTTTTGTGCACCAGGACTGTGAGGGTATAAAAGCCCAGGGTTTCCTTTGTTCAGGGTCCCTCCTTGGGGGCACCCAGCTTGATCTGTTCTGTTGTTGTATAATTTCTGCATCAAGATTAAATTATTTTTAAGATTGCGATGTCTGAGACTCTGCTATGGGAAATCTTGGGTTGAGCCAGTAAGGAGTCTTGGTCTGACTCTGTGAGCTTGATGTGTGTAGCTGCAAAAGGGCACTGGTCCCCGCTCAGGTGGTGCAAGTGTGACTCTCAGGGTGGCTCATGGGTGGTCACACAAGGAAGTTTCCTTAACAAAGATAAATGTCACTATTGAAAATAGGATATATATTCTTTGTGCTCATAGTCTGTCTTGTAGTTTTACTGGTAAAAGAGAGGGTTCATCAGAAGCAAACAAGAAGAAATAAAATTTTTTCACTGGGTTCGATGCTATCAAGGCTTAACTAATTTTCATTCAGACTTTTTGCATAAATCTACATGCTACAGCCTTTAACAGCAGAGCTGCATGCTCAGTAGGGCAAAATTAAGTCCTCATTAGTTCATTTTTTAGAAAGCAACATTCATGGGGGTTTTTAGGCATTACATTCTTAACACCAGGAAAAGAAAGTGCTAAAATCATAAGAAAATACTGCGTATTTTATTTTAGAAATGTGGCATTATTCAATGCATTTACTAAACATGCCCAGAAGGAAATCTAAGTTCATCTGTCAGAGCTATTTTTATTGAAGAAGTATCAAGCTCATCTCTAACAGCTTCCCTTGCACATAAGTTACAGACCATTGCCTTACACTGACCTCTGCTTGATCTAATCATTTTTAGCCAAAGAGAGAAAAGAGAATATAAGCACAATTAGCAGAAAAGCAAGAAGACAATTTAAAAGTAGGGAGAGTAAGTCTCAAAGAAGTAAAATTACACTTTTTGTACTATTTTTATACCATTGCTATAATCAATATGATGACCTGATTTACACATAATTAAGAATTTAGTTTTTATTTCAAAATTCAAGTTACTAAATGTACACAATTGCTTTACAATGATTCCATGTCTACCATTCACTAAGGCTGTTTACACAGGAAGAGTGAGTTATGATTTAGGGATATTAGAGGGATGTATTTATTACCTTGGGATGTCAGCATCTCGGTTCCACTGAAGTTCTTGCTGAGACTAATCTAAGCAAATGCAAATATGTTTTCTGAGTTGAAATATATTCACAGTCAGTAGAAAAAAATAGACATATGCAGGAAGACACAAACTAAGAGTTCCTTTTCCCCTCCATTAACTTCAAAGGAATTCAGTAACACAAGCTCTGAGTTAGGAGTCACTGACAGAGGTATATAATGCTATGTGAGATGAATTCAAATACAGACTTTTACCATTAACCCTAATGTAATGACATGGTCTGTATTTAAGATTTTTTCTCTCAGAAATATTGCTTGTGATACTGTCACACATACTCTCGTATTGAAAACTTGAAGAATAAATTTTACCATAGTTATAGATGTTGAATAAATAGAAAAATGACTTGAAAAGGACAAAGAGTTATGGTTCGGGTTAGTGGGTTTGTTTGGTTGGATTTTTTCTTTCTTGTTTTCTTCTGTTTAGTAAGACAAAGAATATGGTGAAAACCTTTCTTTTCTTTTTGTTATTGGTGTAGACACATGCAATGCTGCTAAATTCTGATAAACCATTCTTTGTCTTCAGTAATATTGTGATAGCTACAATAAGAATACAGTTCTTGTGCCAGTGAAACACTAAATGCTTGATGTAGTATGTACTACAGGTAATTTTTATTAAGATTTTGTCACTATCTTAGAATCATAGACAACCAATTCCCATAGTTTCAATGGAGTGAAATTCCTGGGAAATGGGATTAAGTCCAGAATCATATTGGATTCCAATAACTTCTCCATTCAAAGAGTTGTAATTAATGAATAAATTTAAGTAATAAGTTATTTTTTAAAGTATTTTTTTTCAAATAATTCCATTCAGGCGATATTAAAAATGTATCTTAAGGGGCTACATTTTTCCAAGTTAAGAGGTAATAGGCACGAAACACAATTCCAGAGGAAAGCACTGGGAAAAACTTTGTTATTTCCACTGTGGTCATGAAGCTAAATCTTCAAAGCATTCATAGGTATACACTTAATGCCTTCCATTGTCATGACTATGCTAACAGACAGAAAAATTAGATATTTAGCTTCTGTACCGATCCTGAATGCAATTTTCTTATACTTTCTATTGCTAAGATTATACAGCATTCTACATTTAATTGCTATTGTTCTCTGCTGTGTTAGAAGTTCATTTGAAAAACAGTCAGTGACAGCAATAAAAAAAGCCTTGTGCAATAACCCAACATCAGGAACACAGCAAGAAAAAACACTTTTGGTCCATGCTGAAACAATTTTTGTAACAAAAGGAACTGCAATTCCAGTTAAAAAAAGTTTTCATTCTTTTCATACTGAGAATCCAAACATATACCGAATCCTTGCAACAAAGATCTCAATCAGATTTTTCATGCCTATCCATGTACAGGCTTCCAAATTCAGATGAACTTAGATTTCCTTCTGGGCATGTTTAGTAAATGCATTGAATAATGCCACATTTCTAAAGTAAAACACGTAGNCAAATGCTGAAGGGATTCTTCCTGCATCACACAGAAATGTACTATTTATGAAAATGAGCAATGCCTTTCCAACATCATATTCATTATTAAAGCTATTAGTAATGACATAACGACTCATTCCCTTCTCCCAAAAAGTCAAGCAAAATTTACAACATCTGTGGTTGTGAAGGATTAGACAGCTCTAGTCTTCATTCACAATCTCTGCACAGGCAAGACAGAGGATATGATTGCTTAATTGTGCATAGATTAGGGATATAATAAAAATCCTATATGAAAGTGAATGGGTCTTAAACAATTTAAATAGTTTTTAAGCTTTGTATACTATTTTAATATATTAAACTGTTTCAAAGCCACATTTCTGCCATGATTTTCTCCTCTAATTTCTACTGACATAATTTGTATGTTATTGCTAAATTGTTTGCATTATGTTCCTAGATACTCCTTGCATATAACCTCTTTATTTCTCAGATAAATCAATAGTGGTGAAGATTATTCTCCTGATGACCTTGAAGTTCAAGCTTGATTTCAGTCTAGACTGGTATAACTGTAAATCTAAGCGAAAACAATAATTTCTGATTAGTAACTAACAAAAATTAATTTGAGGTCTTTGTCATATTCTCAAAAGCACTTTTAATGAAAGCAGAAGGCTATGTTACTCCTTGATACATTCCTGGAAGAGAGTACTTAGTAAATTCACACCTTTGGTTTCAATAGCCTCAGTAGCAACTCTGAGCTGTAAATTATTACTAATATTTTTTAATACTCTCTTTGACAAAAATTGAATTTGTTTCTCTTGCTAATGGAGAAGAGTAAAGACTGTGTAAAGAAATCTCAGTTCTTGGCTTCAACCTCTAATTGTATGGAATGAAAAACCAACAATGTACGTCATGGTTCTGATGTCTTGGAATATGAGGCCTTTTATTTTTTGCACAGAAATTTTCTCTCATAGCAAGGAGAGTGTCACAGAATATGTTAAATAAGGCCAGGTATGTTTCACTGGGCTTCCTCACAATGGTGAGCTACTTCCCCTTCTATAAGAAGACCTGTGCTAATTTAGTCAATATTTTTCTGTGTTTGATTATGCAGAAGACTTTCTAGAAGAATTTCAGTTCTTGCAACTGGAAATATGTCAAATACAGTTTAAAAAAATAAATCTTACTGCTCAATGTCTTTTGCACTCTAGTAATTTTAACATTTCAAATTTTATAAACAATTTTGAGAATTCATAAATCTAATAATGGTCAGCAGCTGATCTTATCTGGCTAATGTCTACTTCAATACAAAATTACAAACTAAACTATAAACATATTTGAAACAATATAAATCAGTTATTAATAAAATTGATGGCAGCTGTGCTGTGAGCAACATTCTTAAAAATGGAAAGTTAACCCACATGTATTATCTAAGAGATAATATATTTGCATTTTATGTGAAAACATTTTTTGCTGGAAAGTTATCAGGATCATACTTATGCCATTTAGGATAAATCAATATCCATTCCATTCTAACTTTTTTTGGGGGTTTTTTTGGTTTTGTTTTTGTTTTTTCAGGTGTAAATTTTAGTAAATTCTCTGGGAAAAGACCTTTTAAAAATTATTTCAAAAATATTTTTAAAATAACCTGCTTTTTCAATCAATGGTAATACCCATGATAATTTCAGTACTTGCGTTAGTTAGTGAACCAAGATATTTGCAACCTCATGGACATGCCAAATATAATGAATATATGATTTCACATCTTCCACCTCAGAAAAATCTGATATCCATTGGACCAGTGTTGTAAAGATCCTTCTATAGAAAAATATGCGACTGATTCAAGTCTGTGATAAAATTATAGTTTATTTCCGAAAAAAAATATGCCTAATTATAGTGAATAATTACATCCAGTAATTGATGATGATATTAATATCACAAATTATTTATTTTTTGTCTAGTTCAAACAGATAAAGTAGTGGTAAGCAAATAAATGAGATTACTCCTTTCAGTTACAGGTTTCCAGTCAATTTTTTTTCCTTCGACATTTGATTATTGTAGAGATTTTAAAAAAAAATTGAAATAAGATTTTTTTTTTCTGCACTTTATGAAGATCTGAATTATATCCTTTGTTGAAATGAACAAATAGAATTTCAAGGCTCTAAACTTGGAAAATTCTACTTAAAGCAATGTTTTATTTATTTATGTTGTTAAAAATTAACTATTATTTACCTCTAACAAGGAGACATGAATTTGGCATGCATTTGGGTGAATAAAATCATGAATTAGTAATACCCAGAAAAGAAAAAAAAGACAAAACCCCACCTTTTTTTTTCTTTTTTTCTGCTCGTGTTAATGTCTTTATTTTCACTCCAACAGATCAAGGTCTTGAGGGCACAACCAGGCCTGACCGTTCCCACTCAGTCTCCTTGGGGGCAGTCAGTCCCTGGCCATGACCGTCCACTCTTTCGCTGCCCCAGGAGCATCAGTGGCCATTCCCACTCAGTCTCCTTGGGGGCAGTCAGTCCCTGGCCATGACCGTCCACTCTTTCGCTGCCCCAGGAGCATCAGTGGCCGCCTCAGAGGTGCAGTGAGAGTCCCCCGCTGCCCCCAGCCCCGCCAAGGCCCTGCCGAGCTGGGCACACCCGCGGGTCCGTGCCCCAGCCCGGCCCTGGCCCATTGCTATCGCCAGGGCAGCGCCCAATGCCCAGCGCAGCGGCCACCCCGGTGCTCTGTGTCCCTCCCCGCTCTCCAGCTGGGGCAGTGGGAAAGACTCTGGCTGCCCAGCCGTGTCCTGATGCCCCCCTGGGGAGACTCTGCAGCTCCAGGGAGCTGCAATTCCCCAGTACATGACAAAGTAGAAAACATTCTCATTTTTTTCTCAGTGAAATAATTTTTATTGTCAGTCTGAACCAGTCTTGCTTCAATCTATGGCTTTTCATTCTCATCCTCCCTCCAGGCAGCTCTGGGAAAAGCCTAACCCTGCTGGTTTGGTGACAAACTCCTCTCAAAGCTTTCCCTTTTCCAGGGAACAAGCCCAGAACCCTCAGCTTCTCAGCAGAACTTGCTACAGTTTATTGATGTACAAATGCATTTCCAGTCCTATATCCCCCCTGTAATTAAGAATCTTCAAATATTCCCACCCTGAAAGTACAATCCACAGAAACAAAATTGCAGTAACTAAATCACTAACCATGCATTCAAATATGGTCTGTAACAATGCAGAGCTGATATAGAATAGAAATCAGATTTCATCTGTCACTGTCAGGCAAGAACACCTGGAATTATGGTTGAAAGATCTGTGCCTGATGAAGTTTGAACTCTGTAAATGTGCACCAAATTTCTCAATAAATCAATCAAATAAAAACCCATAGGGACTCTTTCTTGTTTGTTTGATAAGGTTTTTTTTTTACTACAGATGTGTCAGGGGTTTTAGCCTAGACAGAGATGAAACACCACACAGGCACCAGCTCAACCCCTACACTCCTCCCCCCACACCCAGGTGAAACTGGGAGGAGAATCACAGTAAAACTTGAAATATGAGCAGTTTAACAACTGAAAATGAAGTAAAATACAATAATAATGGTATCATCATCATCATCATCATTACCATAAAAGTCCTGTGTGATGCACAATGCAATTGCTCATCACTTGCTGACAGATGCCAGAACCCCCTTACTGAACCCAGACCAGCTGCCTTTCCGGGTAGCTTCCCTAGTTTAAATAACTAGGCCTGATGTTCTGTGGTGTGGAATAGCCCTTTGGCCAGTTTGGGTCACCTGTCTTGGCTGTACTCTTTTCCTGTTTGGCAGGGTTCTTTTGTTTTGTTTTTTTTCTTTGAGGACCACCTCCTAAATAATTGTGTCTGAATGCATTGCTTAGTATTAGGAATGTATTTACCTTAGCATGATCTGATATTTTTCATTTTTTTTCTATTTTGTCTCTGTCTTTTCTTTTTTTATTTTTCTTTGGTTTTTTTTTCTTTTTTCTCTCATTTTTTTAAGCAGATATGTTTAATGCATTATTTACAGTAACTGTACAAGACTATTCTCTTCATTACAGAAACTGCATTCATATCTCCTGTAAAGCACTCTATTTCTGTCATTCATTACTCTCAGTTTCTCTGTGAGACCAAAATAAAACATGAGAGTTATGAGGAATGTAACTGGTTTTGCAATAGACTTTATTTATTGTCTTCTAGAGACAAGCAGAAGTTTATGGAACAGTGGACTAGATGTGCAGTGTCATTCTGCAATTGCAGCACTTCATACACTAACCTACCCTTCCAGAAGATTAGAATCTTGTCCAGAAAAGTTGTTTGGTTTGGCTTTGTCCTTAAGACTGGATTTCATTTATTTTATTTTTGTTTTGTTTCCCTTTTAAACATATTACAAGAGTTATGGGTTTCGTAGGTTCATATATTCTCACTTCCCCCTTTTATTCTTTTCAAAATGAGAGAGAATGAGATTATTTCCATTTCCATCATGCACAAGTTTTTAAAGTTTTATCTTCCTCTCTCCCTAGGATTTTAGAGCAAAGATCAACATCTCAAAAATAACTGCAAATTGCTGCATGCTATTGTTGCTTGCTTTAAAAGCTATCTAAAATGGAATCTTACATAATAAAGTTGACAGATACCATCCGAGTCATCTCTTTCTGTTTTAGCAGATGTAGTAGAATAATGCTGTGGAAAAAAATTGTAACAAGCCAGTAAGCAATAATGCTCAGAGAATTTTAGATGGATTGAACATTAGCGATAAAACCACTTAGGAGCAGAGAAACTACTGAGACAAAGAAGAGGATCCTACTTCTACAAAAATAAGCTAAAGAGCAGAAGACATATAGATTAATGTTAGTGTGCATATCCTAATTAAAATGGGGTATTTTGCCAATTAAAAAGATTCATGACCATGCTACTTTTGTTGATAATTCACAAAACCAAATTAATTTATCCCCCTCAAGTCTACAACTTGTTCAACATTCCAGGACAAACAATTATTCACATGCTTTTGTCAGAATAAGAAAATCTAAGTTGTCAAAATAGAAAGGTGATTTTTGTACAAATACAAAATTTACTTACTAAATGAGTATAAAACATTCAAATGTTTAATCAAACTGCTTTCCTACAATTCCAGATGAAATGAAACAAAGAAAACTGAAAAGTCCCAAATAAATATTATGATCAATAGAAATAAATTCAGCTTGATTTAGAAAAGAAGAATAGATTTGTAGTATTTTCTTACAGAGAACAATTGCTCTTCCCGTTGCAAAATCAAGGAGAGGGATAGAGAGTTTATACTCTAAACAACCATGTAGGTAGTAAATAAAACTAAATCCTGACACGGTTCAAACCAAGCAAAAGACCTCAGCAAATAGCAAAAGATTATTATAAAACAATTTTCACTGGACTTATGACAGTCTAGGGAAAAAGTAGAAAATAGGAAATGAAATAATAACAAGTTATATATGGTTGAATGTGCAAAAGAGGATAGTAGACTAGCTAACATGAACAAAAGAGTCCCTGGCAGGGCTAAATGGATAAAAAATGCATAGGGTTTGCAATGCTATCAGGGTTGTGAGAGTCTATGATACTTATTGCATTGCTCTAATTAAAATGTTCACAAATAATTCAACCTAGCAAAGACAACATTCCTGTCGTATTTTCAACAACAAAGGAGGACATCACCCAGAAAGCCGTGCTCAAAATCCACGACTTTGCTGATGATCTAAATTAACTTTTAGTAGGTGAGGGACATTTCATTCTAGTAATAACACTCAATGAAAGCAATTCCTTGGCAAAACCCCTATATTTCTGTATCTCTGTATTTTGAAATACGGCATTAAGCACGCCAACTATTACGAAATTTTACATACCCCTATAAAATTGATGTCCCTGAATACATATGATATTATTGAAATATAGTATTTCATATA
>WAAG01066151.1:3278-19371 GCA_013390105.1 Tichodroma muraria
CATTCTAGTGTTTCCAATCTCTTTTTCTTCTTTGTTGGCAACTTATTCAGGAAATATCTATTTATTTCTTTTTAAAAACTCCTTTCAAATAAAAGGACAGGGTGGAGAGAGGGTTCTGTCTCTTCCTTCCAAAGAATCAAATCCATGGGCTGTAGGTCCTGCACAAGGATTTTTTGAGGGTCTTGCTGTGTGGACAGCACAATTAGCATTGTAACTATCCCTTCTTGTTCTGCTGGATCAAATTGTGCCCAGAAAGCTTCATAGTAACAGTATTCATTACTGTGATATGAACAGAATGATCTGTAGAGATGGAAGATGGAGATGAGGCCCTTTGCTCTTAATTAGAATGCATTACGGTGTAGTTTATTGCCTACCACAGGAGATTTGTTCCTTTGGCACTGATAGTTATGCTAAGATCATTTACACAACAGGTATGTATCAAAGCTATGTGCTTTGATTTGGGGAAATCTCCACTTTGGGCCAAGGTGGTAGGCAGGTACCCTCAAAGAACTTACGCTGTCCTGCATGGACTTGTCATCTGTGAATTTTTTTTTTTTTTAAAGAAAACATTCACTGTCAAAATTAACAGATAATTAACAGCTATTGCAATCTGCCAGTCCTGAAGAAGTCTGCTACTAAGTTGACAAATGTAAAACTGTCCTTTTCTTGCTACTCTAAATTTACCTGTTAATTTGCCTCTAACTTCCTCTGGTGTTCTCACATCAGCATCCTGAAGAAGTCAACAGTCCAGAAAGTGCCACCATGTTTTTCATCTTTATATATGATGGTAGAAACTGATTTTAGTCTATTAGACTTAATTGCAGGAGTTGAAATTCCGATTTACAACCGGCTCAGTTTTCCCTGCTGCTAGAGGTAGTGTGTGACAGAGAAATAAGCCAGATGGTCGGATATGCTAACAATTGTCTGATCTTAACCTAGTGCTTGCTTGTCTTTCTGAGAGTCATCACTCTTTAAGCTTCAAGTTCTGTTGTAAGGATGGAGAACCAGGTTGGGTCTCAGCCTGAGCCTGTTTAAGCTCATATTCTTGTAGAGCTGCATTAATAAGACCCTTTATATTGACCTTATCTGGTAAGACCCTTATCGGGCTTCTCTTCTTCCATCTGTCACTCATTAAGTCCAGTAAGACTCAGTGTCTCCCCTTCAGCACCAGAGTCATTGCTGCTGCCTCATTACCTGAATGTCTGAAATGTGAAATACACGGGGGTGCACTGCTGTCTCCTTTTCTCCCAGCACACTGTTTACTCAGCATCACCTAAGTTAAACGTCCACGTCACTTGTTTCTAAGGTAAAGGTATTAGTTGTGAAATCCTGAGTAGGAAAGAAATGCTGTACTGCATCCAGTGGTAGGGGGCCTAGAAAGAATAACATTTGTAAGTGGCATTTCGAGGCATTGTGCTAAAAACGGGCAATGAAGAGTGTGCAAATGCAACACTGGGGAGTTCAGTGCAAACCTGTGTAACGCCACACTTCTATGCTTCACTTACAGAAATTAACCTCCTCATAAAGATGTAGTTGATTTATGTCCTTAATAGACAATGCAGATCTTAATCCATTCTAAATTAACACTGGAGTGGAAAAACAACTAAGCAACCAGCTTATTAAACTATCATTCTCAAAAAACAAGGTTTTTTAAGCAATTTTGCCTGGAAATACGCCTTGTGGGTTTTTTAAAAGTAAACTCTTCAAATACTATGCAATACTTTCTTTCAAGTCCATCAAGTTTCATTTGGCCAGAATCTAACCAAATTTGAATACCTAAATGTGTGGATAATTTTTTAGAAATCAATAACTGCTACCAGCCAGAATATATTTTTTTGTGTGAATTACAAAGCACTAACAAAGATGCAGAGGAAGATACCACCGATTAGCATCATGACCAACCCATTACTCTGAAAGGGGCAGTAACATTTGTGTGTCAGGCCCCACATGCATTGATAGTTCTGGGATCACTCCCCATCTGGGATTTATAGTTGCAGGCTGCCCTTGCCTTGTGCTGGCAGATCCTTGGGTGTTCGTGTTGCCGTCGTGGTTGCTCGCTGTGCCTCGCCAGCCTCCACGCACAGGCATAAGGGTGACCATCCAGTCACAGCAGTAACAAGTACTGGGATATTCCAACTTTCTTTTTGTCAGGTCCACAGCTTCGACATACTGTGCTGTTCCAGCTGCTTCTGGCATGATTCCTAGGGTACGCTGGCTTTTGGAAGGTGTCCAAAGGCCAGGGCTTATGGAAACCCTTGGCCACCTACAAGAATGTGGGGAGATGTGGTCCATAATACAGATACTGGTGCACATTTAGGAGCAAACAGAGAAGGACGCGACTTTATTACGGTCTCTAGCCACCTAGACTGCATGACATAGATGATCTTGCAGTGACACACAAGTAAAACTACAGGCTATAAGTAAGTTATCTGATCACACCTTTACACAGTGCTTCCCTATAGTGTAATACCTTTTCCACGGGAAGCAACTTAGCAAACAGTAAGGTCGTTGGCTGTGTCAGAACTCCAGTTGGGAATCTAAGTTGTGGTTTCCAGAACATGTGTGCGCACATGCACAGACATTTCTCCTCCTTCCCATAATCAACTTTTTGCCTGGTTTCTTAACTACTAGGCTCAAGCAAAATACATGTTTTCTTAAAAAGCAATTTCAAGCCTTTTTTGTTTTAACAGGCATACAAATTCTAAATTTACAGAAGTGACCACCACACCATGTAACAATCTGGTTTTATTTTCTTTCTGCTTGCATTTACATTTGGAAAAAAATTGCCATATTTAATTTCACCTGAAAAACAGCCAAGTGGTATACTTCTCCTCATTGGATGCAGACATTTTATGCTCTTCATTTTGTCAATTTACACAAATCAAAACTGTTTAATTGCTGAAAAAACTTGAAATTACATAACATTGAAAGCATCATTCTGAGTTGTAGCTTTATTTCAGAAGATGAGAACAAAACAATGTAATTCCTAATAGTCTTATCCTAAAATACACTGGGCTGGTTCATACTGAGGAAGCAGAGAGTCTGAGTGTTCCTAGTAAGTTATGATTTCCCTGTGCTATGCCAAAAAGCTTTCTTCTTCACCACAAACATCTTCTGAGTTCTCTGTAGAAGCAGTAATACTGCATTCTTCTCACAGTGAAGGAGGATGGTGAGAACCTCTGTTTTTGTAACAATAATCCATGTAGAAATGAGTGAGGGAAGAGTAAAGCGGATACACATGAAGATGCAACACATGCATGTGAAACTGTAGTTGGCATCTGAGGGTAATAACACCTGTCCCAGTGACCTGAGCAAAGCTGACGTGCCAGAGGTCACTAGTATGTCTAAAAATGGGTTGGCTATCCTGTGGGCTGCCTTAAGTCACATGCTTCAGGGGTTTCAGGTTCTGCTGCTCCACCTGCACACATTCTGGTGAGGAGAATGGTTTGCTCCCAGGGCACAACTGGCTTCTGACCAGGGGTTTTCCTGAGAATTGCCCCATGGTTACAACTTCTAACCCATTGCTTTCCTTCTTCACTCCCTGGCATCTGAATGGAGATTAGAGTTTTAAGTCAGTTCTTGGGTATTTGTTGGCTGTCTTTTCCTCTGGGGACACTCCATGCCTCCGTTCTTCCTGACTTACTATAACTCTGTAAGTCTGTGTGCATAAAATTCCCTATACAAAGCAAGACCAAGGCACCTTGGCTTTCTGTAGTGATGCTGTGAACTGCCTGTCACTTGAAAGCCCTAAATCAGAATTACATCTCTTCAAAGAGCCCTCCTGCCAAAAGGAAGATTTTGAGGCAGGAATTATTACTGGTTGAAGATTTCTGCGCAGTAAATCAGATCAGCCTCCTCTGATTTCAGAATGTGTATTTGATGGATAAACCTTATTCTAAATGCTCTGATATTTTGAGAGTGACAATTCTTTCCATGTAGTAACATCTGCACATTGCTTTGCTGTTAGTCTGCATAATGTTTGCCAGTAACACAGCAGGGAAGTTCAAGCCTTTCTGGTGATGAATTTTTACTGAAAAGGCCAAGGCACACATCCCAGAGCTTTAGGATGCTCTAACCAATTGGAAAGCCATTACAGAGCTCTGCTGTTTTCTTCAGTGCAGAGGCTGGATTTGTTCATAACAACACTGGCTGGCATTAACAGACCTGCATAGAGCAGTGAATTAATGGTGCTCCCTGTGCAGTGAATGCTTGTCGCTATTGCAGATGTGCTGACGTGTGGTACAGCCCCTCGTACTCTTCCACCATGCCCATACATCACCTTCACCAGTCTCTCTTTGTAAGACAGTTTCATTTTTAAATTAAACCTCAGATTCTCCTTCATGTTTTGAGTTGATTTTGCAGATGTGGAAATTAAGCGAAGCCTGACCAGACAGCTTCTTGTAATTGTATGAGAAGTCTGGAATAGAAATAGAAGATGATTGCAGTTTTGCTGAGTTCTCACTGCTGTGATCCTTGTGTTCCCATGTCTTAATCACATTCTTTGGGAAGCCTGACTGTGTTCCAAAGTTAAACACACCAGTGGTTTCCCACTGCCTGTTGGCTGGTCATGCTGCTTTCTTGATCACTGTTTTATTCTTGAGTCTATCTCTGCAGCTTCTGGGGAAAGGACCTATAAATCAGAGAGAAAGTATGCTGAGCCTCCAGGCCCAGTCCTGGCTTGAGGAGTCCTCACCTGAGGTTGGGACTTCTGCTGCTCTACAAAGCAGGAGCATCAGCCCCATCGGTGAACTGTGCTGAGGTCCTCTCAGATGCCCACAAACTGGTGTCCTTTGCAGTTTAATAACCATCAGATTGACAGAATTAATCTTGTAAGAGTGGTAAGTACCTTGTCTCTAGCTGAGTATATGCAGCATTTGGAGCTCCATTAAAAACAAAGTACGTATCTGTTTTCTATTAATTGTACTGCTATGGTAACTGGTCTCCTCAGTCCCTAGTATAACACCAAATTATGTAATACTAATTCGTCATATGATCCACTTCCTGAAATATCAAGTCCGTTTGTTTGCATACATGAGGAAAGAGGAAGGGTTTACATCCTGCAGTCCATCCCAGTTTCCTTGGTAGGTGTTGCTGCATTATCTACATGTATGTACCCCTATTCAGGATAATAGCTTTTAGTTGCACTGAAGTCCTAAAGTAAAAGCAGTTAAGACTAGAAATAGAGTTTAAAATAGTTATATTAAATATTACAGCATGCACACACACACATGCAGAAGGACACAAAGCTGTCAAGACCAGGGAGTCTCTCCATAGAGTCCTTAATTTCACTTTTCATAGCTTTGCAGTAGTAATTCCTATCTGTGTGGAAAATTTGTGTCACTACAGGTTAGTGTCCACAAAGGAGACAGAGGAGTCCTGGGAAAGTACAGACTTCCCCATCCACCTACAACACATCTCCTTAATATGTAGCCCTCCTGTACAACATACATGATCATTAAAATAAGCTTGAAGTCCACCCTCAGTGGAGAAAGTAATATTCATAACTCTATTAAGTCTTTGTTCTTCTTCACAAAGTTTAGGAGGTTAGCATGACCTTGGACGAGCAGCAGTCTGTGTCAATTAGAAAAGCTTTCTAAAATTAATGGGTTGTCTCGCTCTTTTCTTATCTACAAATCTCTGACCTTATCTACAAGGAGATTCACGAACTGTGTTTGTAAAGACACATTGATCTAACGTGATGGCGCCTGTCCTACCTGAAGTTTGGCTTTGCAAATTCCTATCATCACATGGGAGGTTGAGAAATCCTTGTCTACTGCCTAGTACTGCACATGATTCTTAACGACTGAGTCTGGAGAATGTATTTCGGAAACACCGAGGAAACGTCTCGGCTCCTGTTAGGAAAGCTCGGCCTTACAGCTGTCCTTGGAACAAACACGGCTTTTCCACGCAGGAGCGGGCTTCTGTGCCGGCCGTGCGATGGATGCGGCGAAGCAGTTTGCACCGGGGCTGGTGCACTGCAGCGTTAAACTTCAATTTGTCGCCCGCTCTCTTAAAATCCGAATGCTTAAATGCCCTATTCACTGAATTTATTAGATTCCAGCTACTCAAAAAACAGGTGTTTTACTGAGTGGATCAGCAGGCAAGTGATCTCAGCAGCGCCCTTGCGAGCAGGACAGCCTGTCAAGGATGGGCCCGCTCGGATCCACCCTCCGCATCGCAGCTGCCGCCGCTGCCGCTGACTCGGGGAGCGAGGCAGCGAAGCTCACACGCCGGCTGACGACAGCGGAAGCCGGGCGGCGGGGCCGGGCCGGGCCGGGCCGGCAGCCGGGCAGAGGCGGTGCCGCTCCGCGCTGCCCTGCCCATCGCAGGTCATCCCAGCCCAGCGCGCTCCTGCATGCGGGAGCAGCGACGGAGCCGCGCCAGCCCGCTCTACCAGCATGTCCGCCCGCTGCTGCGCCGGCCAGGTAGGGCCNCCTGTCCAGGCTCTCCGAGTGCGCAGAGTGGTGTTTCTGCCGGTTTCCTGGGTGGATTCCCCTCGTGTTTCGGGAGGGAGGCTGGACGCAGGCAGTCGCCCGAGGTGCGTGCGGACGGGCGGGAGCCGCTCCGCTCACCGGCGCCCGCAGCAGGGCAGCGGCGTGCGGGTGGAGGCGCCGACGTGGAGAGAGGCCTTCCCAAAACCCTGCACGGCAAGGAGCAATTCCCTAAGGGGCAGCAGATCCTTCAGAGCCGCGAGAAGCTGTTGGGTAGTAGCCACTGGCTGCAGGTGCTGGGGAGATGAGACCACATGGTATAAAAATTGTAATGGTCTTAACTAATCTCGTAGCCACTGGCTGCCTGTCAGTCCTCAGACCCTTTCACAAACTCCTTTAAATTCGGCTTGTGGCAGGTTTCGGCATATTCAGGTGCTGGCAGAGGAAGTGAGAAATGAAAGCAAGTGGTGATGGAGGGAGGTGCAGGACCTACACTGTTCAGTATCCATGGGGTGGGGATTCAGTACGCCTCATCTTACCGTGGTGCACCTGTTTCCTTATTTAAATCAATTCCGTAGATGAAGAATCATGGAGACAGGCAGTAGTGAGGCCCTTTCCAGATCTCCTCCTTGGTTGCACTGAAGGGCTCTTGTTCCTAATAGTTGTCTCTCTGGTGTGATGTTAGACATCTTCTCCAGGTGCTTTATTTTGTGCTTTATTTTCACAAATCTCTGTTTCTGCAGTAGAAACCCATTACTATTTCTGTCTGCAGCAGACTAGCCAGTAAGCTTATTCCTGTTGTTTTACATATTTAAACACCTTATGGTCCTAATTCTGTTGATATTTCTTTTCCTTTGCTCACTTTGCCCACCCTTAGAATCTGATTATTCTTTTGCTCTTGTGTGAACCACCTGGGAAAAATCTTACATCTCTCCTGTAGTTTGAAATCCTGGGCTAGGTTGGGTCTTTTGTCTGTGGTTCTTTCAATCTTCAGCGGGACAGGAAGATTACTGAGCATGCATCCAGTTGCTTGCTCTCTGGAGCCTCTCCACACAGTCCTGTGCACCTGGGGAACAGCAGTAACTACATTTACTAATGTTCTTCTTAATGCAGGGGCCTCCCTGCATTGAGAATGCTGGGAGTGCTTAATAACAGGGACTGCTGCTTCATAAGCACTTTGGCAGTGTATGAAACAAGTTGTGAGGCAGCTCAACAAAGTGCAGTTAGTAGGTGCTGTTACTACAGTGGTTCGTGACTTTTTGCATTTTCATTGTGCTTTTTTTTTTGGTGTAGCTCTTGGAGAAGTAACTTAATTACTAAGAGGATGAAACTGTTGTGATGCACAGTGGTGAAAGGCTTTAGCGTGACCAGCCTTTGAGATGTTCTTAAAGCCTCCGTCTCTACCCCATGCAGTAATCCCTGATAGTAATGTGTTTCACTGACACTGATGTGTCACTTTGGAGTCTGTAAATAAACTGAACTCCTTAGTGTTGTTGAAGATGAAGTGAAAGCCCTAAGGTGGATGTAGTCATAGTGCCAGAAATCCCTGGGGAGATTTATTCTGCTGGCTCAAGCACTACTTTTGACAAAAGACTTTTCTATGCTAAATATGATGTATTGCAGGAGTTGCACCAGCAAACAGTGTGGACAACCGTTTTTATAGGCTAAGATAATGAACAACATAAACCATGTTTCAATAGCATGCAGTGTCACATTTTTAAAAAGAAAAATGGTCTTTGCCTTTTTTACTTGATTTATTCCAACCTTGATGAGGGCATGTTTGTATAACATGATTAATACACAAGAAAAACAAAAGGGACAGAAGTTCTTCATTCTGTCTCATCCAAACTTCCTCAGGCGATTTGTGGGTACTGTTAATCAAGCTGAAAGATCAAGAAGGAATTTGGCCTCTCCTTCAGTGTTTCTCTGAAGATGAAGTTAACCCTATGTCCAGAAAGAAAGATTAGGTGCTTGAGGAAAGATGAAACTTTTATAAGAGTTATACAAAACAACTCTCATGTTAGGTCCCTGATTTTTTCCTAAAATATAATAGTTTAATGTGCTTTATGTCCTGTAGCGTGAGGATTTTTATGGCAAGTATTTTTGCCTTGTTTATATCTGTGTATGCCTCTGTCTGTGGATCTGCTTTCCTAGAACTGACTGAGAACTTTGGTACTGTCTTTCTGAGCTATTTAAGTGCAACTGTTGTTCGTGTGTAATTGCTGTTTGTCTGTAGCTGATATCAAAATTTTATTGTGAGTTAGCATGACAGTTAATTTTCACTCCAAAAAATTTTCCTGGTGTAAAGTAGATGATGAGTGATTGATACTTTTTTAGAGTCAAACCATGCTAAATGGTTTGGCTCTATGGTTTGGCTAAACTGTGCTAATGGTGCCTGTCAGAATGAATGCATTCAGGTTTTGCAGCCCAGATTCCTGTTGTTACAGGATACAGCAGCAAGCTGCCAGGCTTCAGTGTGCCTCAGTTATGCTGATTTTGCATTTGCAAAATTATTTAAAATTATCTTAATGGACATTGCTGTGTGACTTGCATCCTTGCCAAGTAGACCCTGGAAACTTTCTTTGAAGAAACTTGGCCATTTATAAACTTTAATTTTTGCAGTTGTTTTTTATTGGGCAATGTACAACCTTGCTTTGAAGACAATTGTGGTATTTAGGTTTCCAAGCTGTAATATGCTTGCTAAATGTTTCTTCTTTTGCTTGTGTCTCATTGATAGACCTATTTTGAGAATGCAGTGAATACAGTTTGGCTTGGGCCTTCACAATGCTTTTGATTACATAAAAACTCTGCTTAAATTGACAGGAAACAGGATTTTATATTTGGCTTTTCTTCAGTAGTGATTCTCAAGAGAATAAAGTTGAGATCATGGTTAAAGAAAGCAGCTGTGGCGGAAAATCTTTATTACAGTGAATATGTTTTTTCCAGAGTTAAATAAATGTAATTTAGATCGTTAACATCCATTTTGGGTGGACGGTATGTTGTAGTTGGGTTGTTCAAGAGGGTAAATTTTTCAGCTGGAACTGGTAGCTATTAAAGCTTATGAAGCTCTTTTTGTAGGTCTATTAAATCTTGAGAGATGTCCTTAATAGTGTTCTGTGCTTAGAAATCATATCATGTAGTAAATAAAAGATATGCCGCAAGTTAGAGTATCAAGTTTTCATTTTCTACCCAGGATTCTAATTCTAGATGGAGTTTTCTTAAAGAAAGAAAGGGGATAAAACCAATGCTGCTATATTTTTAAGGTTGACCTTGGCTCATCTTATGACTTCTGTGACTCATAGCTTTTGGGGAAAGGAGGGAGATCCCTGTGCACTCCGGGGCTGCCTGTTTGCACGTACAGGTTGAGAAGGGGGCTTGCAGTCCTGTCCCCATGGCCTCCCCTTTTCATTACAGGGTGAAAAGGGTGGTTCTGTCACCCTCACCCAGATTTGTGTCCTCTGAGGTCACAGGAGCATTGCAGGATGTATGTGTAGTATGATGTACCACAGTGCTGTGGTATGGTCCTGGCTTCACTCTACATGGTGCTCCCAAAAATACTATCTCTTGTCCTGCAAATTGTCTTCCTAGGTGAGAGAGGTTTGCTTAGTGTGTTTGACCTGAACATTTAGCTGTGGATATTTCTACACCTCTGCCACTGCTGTTATGAATTGTGATAGAAGGTGAAATGAGATGTCTGAGGTCAGATGTAGACTATTGTAGTGTAATCCAGTATGTTAGGAAAAAAATCATGGTGAAAGACTGTTTTCCCTGTTTGCAGAAACATGGAGTTTTTCCTTTAAATAAATGGTTTCCTGAGCAATTGAATTAGCAAAGTCTGATTTCCTTCAGCTTTGTCCATTGAAGTTGGTATCTCATTCTGATTCCTTTTCTAATAAATAAAAAGTTGCATTGCAATCTTTTCCTTGCTTAGGGTTGAGAGATTATTTCTTTCTCCACTAAAACTTTTGTCTATTTTCAAGGAAACTTTAAAAACTTATCTTTGAGGTTCCATCTGCCTGCCATAGTGGGATAAAATTTACTGCTGGATTCAGAAGTGATTAAGAAGGGAAGGAAAAGTGACCAAAAGATGGGGCGATCCTGTAAGTGTTGTATCATTTGACACTGCATTTCTAGGGAATCCTTTCCCTGTCACTGCGTAAGAGGGAGAAGACAGTCTTTCTCATTCCTGCCTGATTTTCAATTGTTTCCTATTTTTTTAGACTTTTTTTCTTGCATCCCATGAGCTGGCTGTATTGTGGGTTTAAAGAAACACCTTAAACACCCATAGCTCTAGAGCTGTGAAGGCAATATAAAAGCAGGGCCTTCGCTTTTAAGGGCAAGGGAGTATTTTTCTGTCAGAGGATCTAAATACTACTTCTGGTTTTATTTTAGTTTTTGCAAGTGTGGTTCTTCCAGGATATGTTTTTCCCGTTACTGGGACTTCCACTGCAGTGGAAACACTCACAGTTGTGGGTACAAGACATACTTAATTCAGGGATGAAAGCCTGAGCTGTGACTACGGTAGAAGCTGAAGGTCTTGTTGGAGCTGGTGACTGCTCTCATACCAAACACACACTGAGGTTGCATGGTGTTCTCAGGTTAGCCATGTGAAGATGCTTGGACCTTCAATTGCTTCCTGTGTACTTTTCAAGGACCCCAGTCAAATGTACTTCCATGTCTTTCTCAGCTGTGCAGGCCCTAATAGGTCTTAGCATTTTAAATGGCCTCCAAGATATTTAGGCTGCAACTGACCGTTCTGTCGATGGGATTTGACCTACTGCCTTGTTGAAGTCATCCAGGAGATAACCTTCAGCATCAGCATGTTGCAGTGTGAGGCAGTGAGGGATGAGCCAGCCAGAGCTGTGGGGGGACTGTAGGGTGTGCCCGTGATGGCATGTGGGGGGAGGTGGCTCGGTGCCCATTTTGAAGAGAGACCTACACCCCAGCAGTCTCATTGTCACTTAAATTAGTGGTAGCTATGCAGGAAGTAGTGTTTGCAGTTTAGTAATTGGATCTTCCAGCAACTAAAGATGGTGTGTGCTCAAGTATTTAAGCATATAAATGTTAACAGCATGAAAACGTAAGATTTTGGTCTTCCTTCCGTCCAGTAGCACTGATCCAATATATGTCAGCCTGTAATCTCTGGTACTGAGTTCTAACAGGAACTGTTCTTCATGTTCTCTGAGAAGACCTGTCTCAAGGGTTATTCTCTTGGCTTGTTACAGTCACTGCCAAAACAGTGGTTCAGGAATACCTCCTATATCAGGAATATATAGGCATTATATTTAAAAATGCTCATCAAGAAGCATGTGAGGATGTGAACAGGCTCCACTTTGAACGTGCTGGTCTGGAAAAGCGTGTGAATGTTGTGACATTGATGTAAATTGAAGCATCTTTAGCAATACTTTGAACAAGTGGATTTTTTTTTTTAATATGAAGGGGTGAGAAGGAGGTAAGGCTTAGTACCAATTTATTGGCTTTTGGCACATTGTACAAATTGTTAATGCCTTTTTTTTTTACTTTCCACCCTAAAGTCCTCTTGGACTCAGTACTGAAACTATCTTTTAAAGACAGCATGTTTGTGAAACAACTCAAAGCTGTTTGTTCATTCAAAAGCAAAGCAGCTGTGTGCTTTTAAGTCAATGCATATGAAAATTTCATTTTAACTGCTTCTTCGCTCCAGTGGTATGTGGACTTAGGCAGTTACTGCTCTGCATTTTGTTCTCTCTGCCTGGTGATGTACTGTGTTATACCGTGTGTTATCCTACCTCTAGAGTCCTGGTCTTGAAAATCAGAACTAACCTGGAGAAATCTGCTCTCTGTATGAAGTGATGGCCCCAGTTGTGAGACTTTGCCACTGCTGACTTCTCTTTCATCTTTCAGTTGCTTGGTTATTATCTCCTCTGCTGTGAAAGTTTGAGAAGTGGCTGCAGCATGAGCTTAAGCTACCTGCAGATGAGAAAACTGCAGAAATGTGAAATTATAGGAAAGGACAGCTGAACCTGTCACCCAGCAGAGGTTGCTATCAGTGAAGAATATCAAGGGATCAATGCAAAGAGGCTTCAGGATCAGGTCTGTTTTCCTCAGTGACTTTAGAGGATATTTAAATTTAAAGAAGCACACAGGCGGATGAAAGGTCTGGTGGAGCAGAGATTTACTGAAGCAGATGTAACCTGGATGGCATGACACCACAGTAAATAAATTACAACTTTTTAAGTACGTAGCTGGTTGCCCACCTTGTGTGTGGAGTGCTGCAAGGTTGTCCCACCCCCTTTGTGGCTGTATGCTGGAGAGAGGAGTCAGGTGATTTGCTGGACTGTTTGCAGTTGGGCTACCATGATTTTCTAGGAGGGACTGGGAAAATTTAAACTTTTTTCAGGAAAAAAGACCCTGAACAACTTAGGTGCTGGGAGGAGAAGTCTTAAAGCCTTCAAATGAGACTGAGGATAAATATTTTGGTTTCCTTCTTTGATGATCAGGAAGGAAAGACCAGGAAATTAAAAGGCTGTCTAAGCTAGTGAAGAAAGCCTCTCTGGGAACCAGTCCCTGGGGAACTGTAGCAGACAATTAGAAGGTTTTCTTTGTTTTTTTGGTTTTGTTTTTGTTTGTTTTCTCTTTTCAGTGTCAGATTTAAGTAACCACAAGGATGGATAGTCTTCCTGGTGCGGCTGTCAAATCCAGATGGTCTATGCTAATGGAAAATAGCTCAGTAGAGGAGATGGGTGATATGATACACTCTGAGGCTCAGGTCAGACTAAATAATTGACTTGATTTTTCCAAAATCTTCAGGAAAAGAGCAGTTGAGCAGACTTGAATTTAGACATTTTGCAGTGATGTTATTTTCTAATGCTGAGCTGAGTCATCATTTAGTAACGTTTGTGCAGAGAGACAGAAGGTAATCACCCTCAGTCCAGCCTCACTTCAGCTCTGCCGGTGCCTGGCAGAGCCTCACCCACGGTTTAACTCTCAGTGTAGCTTTCTTGCCTACGTTTCGAGCTGCTTGTTGCTGTGTGGCAGTTCTGCCCCACGGTGGCTCAGGGCAGGAAACACCAGAAAGCACGATTCGGGCAGTGTCTGGGCTGGCGTGACTTTTGTCTGAAATCTGTTTCAGTTTTGCACAGTTTGCAGTGTGAGATGTGCTCCTCAAAACAGATCATCAGTTGATTAAATGGTGTGTTGGTTCACAGAGCCTTTTGGCTTAAGTCCCATGGTGAGTCTGAATATTAAATAACATGCAGTAGAAAGCCAGTTAAGTCAGACAAAGGACAAAATAAAGCCTCCTTTTTGGTGAGCTTAGTTACTTCAGAGGGACAAACAGCTGTGTAATCATGTAAACCATTGAAGAAGCATTTTGGAGAATGCACATGCATAACAACACTAGGTTTTCAGTAATAGTCTGAGACCAGCTCCTAATACTCAGGACACCTGGCATCAGACATCTCTTGTTTACATGAACCAGTGCACTAACACTAATATTTGCTCCTAGATGTCTTTCCCTGAAACCAAAAGTCCAAGCAGGGGCAGGTGTGTAGCTAGTTCAGGATCTTTTGGATGCAGGGCTGGCTGCTTTGCCTGTCCAGCCTGCTTGGATGCTGCCTGTAGCTGTGAGAGTAAACGTTTGGATGTTTTTGGTAGACACTGCTGTTAACAACTCAGTGACTGCATTATCTGCAAATCTTATGGCCCAAATAATGCTGGTAGTCAAGTAATCAAGCAGTGCATGAAAAACTAAGCTGCTCTAGGCCCCCATGAAAAGAATCTTCAGCAAGGCACATTCCGGTGCTCTGTGGACAGGCTGGAAGGCACGCATTCTCCCCCAACGCTCTCACCAGGCTGTCAGTTAGGAAGGAAGAAATGAAAAGCTGTTAAGTCTTCATTTCATTAAAGAATGCCTTTTTTTTCCCCATTGTGCTCTTATCCCCTTTGATTTTTACCATTTCTGCTGAAGTATCCCAAAAGGAAATTCTTCGTTGTGATAAGCTTGATGCTTGCCTATGGTTTGTGTAATTTAAAAATACCATGGGCTGTTTTGGGCAGTGATCCTGAAACTCTTCACTTTAATGACTACACAAAGTATTTTCTAAAGCTTTCAAGATCTTTTTGGAAACGTATGTGGAAAATACATTCTTAAAATCTCACTGTCTCTATAAAAGCATCAGGCAAGATAGGTTCTCTTGCTTCTCAGTCTTGTATGTAAGCAGTTACATGTGCTTAACATTACACTCATACCCCATTCCACTGATTTATCAGATTGCATCACAGCTTGCAAAAATCAAGACTTGAGTGTGTGGCAGATGTTATGTGTGTGTTGGTGGAGTATTTATTGTAGGAAACAGTTTGCATGCAAGTTAGTAAGCCTGCTTTTACCCTGTTTTGTTAACCTAACTCTTGTTAAAACTGTAGATGCTCCCCAGGCTGTTGTAAGATGGGACTGTTCAATATGTCTGGGCCTGCCTGTACTTGGAAAAGTGGTTTGCACGAACTAGGGCTGTTACATGTCTGCTTACTTCTGCTCTTTACTGAGTGAATGTCAAAATTACTGTTCCTTGCATTGGCAGGCACCTCCAGCACTCAAATTGAATGAGGTGGTAGGAAAATGCCACTGGAAACATCCGTTCAGAGAAGGGAGAAGGCGCATGGAGCAGCTGCAAAACATTCCCCTCTACATTCCCCCCTGCCCATGCACTGTGCCCTCATGTGAAGTGGTAGAACTGTTGCTGCTGTTGTATAATAAATCAGCAGCTGAGAATGGTTGATATGTAATTTTCACACCTTGCCACTAAGTTGCTTTATTTGGTCACCCCCAGCAGAGGAAAGAACTGTCAGGGCTCAGGAGGTGCTGGAGCAGGGGTGGGAGTGAATGAGTATCTGGCAGAGGAGTCACGGATTAGTCTTAGTTGGAAGGGACCCATGAGGATCATTGAGTCCAGCTTTTACATGGACGGCATGTAGGGAGATTGTGCCTCCAAGTCTGGTGTCATTGGGAGAAAGGCTGGGTCGAGCCTGGGTTTGTTAAGCCAGCCTGACTACCAGAAGAAATGTCTGTGAAATTGCACTTTGAGTGTATTTTAACAGAAATGTTTCCCACACAGTTTTCCACAGCTGCTGTTGTGAAACCAGTCAAGTCGGCCATCACCCAGGCAGTTCAAATCCTGGTGCAGTCTGTTTTCAAGTATGTTAGGCTTTCCGATTCTGGGGTCTCAGCAAGTTGGCCCTGTACTCTGTGAGCTCTTAAAGGGTAGCACTGAGCAAAGCAGGCAGCTGGTCTAAGCTGTGGCATCGTGGTGGGTTAGTGTGAGGGAGCTGGCTGATGGTTCGTTTTTGTGGAAAGCATAAATATTTGTCCAGTGTTTGTAATTATTGTCAGACTGTGGTGTTCACCCTGGTGAGGAGATGTAAAGCTACAGAGGGAGCCAGGCTGTCTTTGCTTGCTGCCTAACTTGAGGGAGCCTTTGGATTGAGAAAGACTTGAAGCCAGAACCTGCAGCAGGATGACAAACTCCTGGTAGAGCAGCCTGGCTTTCAGGTGCCATTCTGCTGGGCTCTTGGAGAACGTGCTCTTGGTGTGATCATGAGTCTGTGAAGGAGCTCTGTACATACAAACCTGTATATACAAGGCCTGCCTGCTGGCCGCGCTACCAGACCTTCATTGTTGATTGGGT
>WAAG01066155.1:0-29940 GCA_013390105.1 Tichodroma muraria
GCCCCTGTTATCCCATTGGTTCTGCCAGTTAATTACCCTGCCTCTGTACCTCTTCTACTTATTCCTACTGGACCCTGCCCTGAGATCTGTCCATCTCTGTCCCGTACTTAAATCCAGACCTTGAACCTCTCCTGGTCTTCTATCCCTGGACCCCTTTGGTATGTTGCTGCATTAAACCCCATCAGAACTCCATGTAGAGGACCCCTCTTGTCTTTTCTCCGTTGGCTTCTTTCGGCTAGCTGTGGCTGTGTGGACTGAGTGCATGTTCGTGTGCCTGCCTGCCTGCTTTCTGCCCAAAGGAGCTTTTCAGGGAGGTAGCAGCACTTCACCGTGGACTGCACGCTGCTACATACTTGCTGTGATGTGGTTCAGCTGTCTGCAGGGCCTTGGCAGTAGCAATCTTGTTGCAAATTCAGTAGTGAACTCTCAATCTTGGCAGCTACGGTCCAATATTTCCACTCGTCTTTCCATGCATGGTGTCAGCCAACATCTGACTCTTTGGAGAGTGGCTGACTGTTGAATACTTACATCACTGGCTGCTGTTAAACAGGAGAGGTGAATTAGTCACCAACAACACTGAAAAGTTCTCAACACTCTCTTCACCTCCATCTCACCAGCACTGCTGGGTCCTAGGCTTTGGGAACAAGAATCCAGATTGGTGCAAACACAAACCGACGGCTGTCGGGGGAGGAGGAGTTGGTGACAGTGTGAACTGTTTCAGGAGCTTGACTCCACAGATCAATGGGCCTTGACAATATCCATTTGAGGGTGTTGAGAGAGCTGGATAGTTTCATTGTGAGTCTGCTTTCTCTAATCTTTGAAAAGTCATGGAGGTCAGTGAAGGCTACAAGAAGGCTAAACTCACCCGGATCTACAAGAAGGGCTTAAGGGAGGATCCAGGAGTTTGCAGGCCCATGAGTGTTACTTCAGTTCCTGGGAAAGTTACCAAAGGAATCCTCCTAGGAGCTATACAAGATGCATGAAGCAGGTGATTGGGGAAAGGCAGGATGGATTCACTAAGGGCAAATCATGCTTGACAGAGCTGGTCACCTTCTATGGCAGAGGAAATGCTCGGTCCAAGTGGGGTGGGTGGCGGACATTGTAAAATCCATTTATCTGGATTTCTGCAGGGATTTCCATAGGGCTTCCCACAGACCTCTTCCTGGACAAACAGACACATTATGGAGTAGACAAGTGGTCCTTGCAGTGGGTGGGGAACTGGCTGGCAGGAAGCACCCAGGAGGTGCCGGTAAACAGCTCCTCTTCAGGCTGGTGACCTGTCACAAGTGGGGTCCAGCAGGGATCAATATTGGGACCAAAACTGTTTAATAATTCCTAATTATTAAACAGCTATAAAGGATCTAATTATTCCTAATAGATAGATACTCACAAATGATCTGCATGATGGTGTTGGAGGGGGCTGACAGCAGGTCTGTGAGCTAGATGAAGGAGTTGACAAAAGGAAGAAGACAAGGGTGTTGGCATGGAAACTGAGGAAGCAGAGAAAAGAGGAGCACCTGCAAGAAGGCAGGATGTTTATCTGTGATTGAGAAGTCCTGTGAATGCTTTCCCAGAGCATTGGTTGTACCAATTCAACATTAGTTGACCAATAAACACATGGGACTGATTTGTTGTAACCAATGAGGGTAGGGCAGGTTTGGGGGGAAGGATGTATAAAAAGGAATACATGAGCAGAATAGAAAAACATCATCTTGGAGTCAGGTGGGTTGTTCTTCGTGTGTGCCCTAACTGCAACATTATGGGATGAAGTGCACTCTGATGAGGCTTGCCCATGATTCTAAACTTACTTTTAGAAGGGAGTTTAGTTTAGAAGGGAGACCCAGCCTGCTGGAAGAGTGGCCTACCTGAACCTTATGAAGCTTAACAAGGCCAAGTGTAAGGTCTTGCACCTTGGCAAAAACACAATCCAAGGGTGTAGCATAGGCTGTGTGTGATCTGCCTGGTGGGAAGCAACTCTGTGGCAAGGGCCCTAGGGGTCCTGGTGGATGACCTCAGTATGAGCAAAGAGCGTTGCTGTGGCAGAGATCCAACAGGATGGTGGGAGGCACCACCAGCAGAGATAAAGGACCATTATCTGGTTCTACTCAATGCTTGTCAGGCCACACCTGGAATACTACGTTCAGTTTTGGTCCCCACAATACAGAAATAAGTATACAAGCTGGAGGGGTCCAGAGAAGGACCGCAAAGGTGGATCAAAGGACAGGGAAGGCTGCAATATGAGGAATAGCTGAGAGAGCTGGGTTTGTTCAGCATTGAGAAAAGAAGGCTTAAAGGAGGCCTTACATCACCACGTTCCAGTATTTAAAGGATGCCTGCAAAGACAGAGGCTCCTTTTTACAAGGAGTTGTGTGGAAAAGGTGAAGAGTAATGGTCACGTTACTCCTGAGGAGATTCCAATTTCTGTGATCTTTCCATGAACTCATTGGATGAGAAGTAGCTGCAGAAAGCAGGCTGCTCAGACCTGGGGGACAGATGATGTCTGTAGTTTTCTCATTGCCCTTCTGACTGGGTAGAATTGTGAATTATTCAGAAAAACAATGTTGAGTGTGATACTTGCTCAACATGACTGCAAGAGGCTGTGACCTAGGGCTGTGTTCATATTAACAGCAGTTTTCCCATGGATTTTGTTAGGGAAGGAGCTGCTTTGTAACATTGGAATATGATGTATTAGGAGGGGAATATTTCTCTCCTGTGGTGACTTCACTGGGTGCAGCTGGTCCTCAAATGTGTTTTGAAGTAGTTTCTCATTAGGATCAACTCACGGGAAGTAACAGATGGTGAAGTGAGACTAAATTAGTGAGAACATTGGGCTCTGTTAATGCTCTTTCTCTCTATAAATAATAACTGGGGAGTGGAGCAGGAATGAAGACGTTGTTATGTTTGTGGCTACCTCTGCTGCTACATAGATGTTATATGATGCCTTTCAGCATGTTTGGTCAGCACTAGAAAGGAGTAGAAGGAGTTTGCCAACCCTCTCACAAGGGCAAAAATATTGCAATTCTACTGGAGAACAACTAAAATCAAAGGAACGCTCAAAGACTGACAAGGGGAAACAAGTGTGGGAGACAATTTTACATTGTCAGCTTTTTCATCTTCTCCCTATGGAAGTGAAACAAAACCCAGTGTCTCTCCTCTGATATTCCCAGTAAGTCCCCCAGGTTCTATCCTAAAGTCTTCCTTTGAAATGTATGTATCTTAATAAGATCTAACTTGCTGTGGTTCAAACATCCTGGCTTGGGCTTGTTGTCATGCACACTTCACAGCTGGAGCAACTACCAGGAGAATCACTGTGGCTTTGCCAGCCTTTTACAATGCCACAAATGGCTGCTGCCAGCCATCACCTGCCCCTTCCCATTTCTTAGTGTGCCACAGTGTGAATATGTGTGAGGCTGGCATTCACAGACTGGAAGCTTTACATTCAAATCTGCATCTGGCATCCCAGCTCAGATATTGGTAGCAGCTCTGGCATCTATGTCTTGAATGACATCTTCTGCAACTTTGGTCTTCAGTGTTTTTTTTTCAGGACACAGCAATGACAAGCTTTGCACAAGATAATTCCTCCTGAGAATTTTCTTCTGGACTTGTCAGCCTGTGCCGTAAGCTTTCCTTATGGGCCATTTTGTAGACTTTTTTGCAGACCTTTTTCAGTGCCCTGCAGGACACGTGCTTCTGTTAGTGGTCCTCTTGAGGTGTTAGCCAGGATAAAATCTGCTCTGTTTCCCATGCTAGTCCTAACTCCACAGTGGAAGCAGGTGCTCATACTATTACAAACAAACAACACAAAGCTGAAAAACCAAATAGTGTGAAACTTTGATTTGCAGGGGGACAGATGGATCTCTGAACAGCTCAGAGACTAAGGAGATATATACTTCCTCCAGAGATCTTTTATCATAAAAGCAGCTTATAAGTGACTCGCTCTTTCCCGAGGATATTCTTAAAACAACCCCACTCAGTTTGTCTTTTAGTGGTCAGAAAGAAGATTTATTTCGTGCTGTCTTTAAAAAAAAAAAAGAAAAACCAACAAAAAAAACCAAGAAAAAACATCTTTTGAAAAAAGTCAATGGCTGTATTTCCAAGCGGATCTGGGCTGTATTAGAGGTCTGTACGGCTCACTAATGCATGGGCTGACTGGCACTATCTTCACTCAAGCAAGTGCTCCAGTGAAAAATTCAGTGCTATTTTTAGTTCCCTTACAACAAACTGCTTGATTGTAAGGCCTGGGGAACCGTGACACTGTGATCGTGAGGGGTCTGCTGGAAACGGCAGAAGGACGAGGCTCGGCAGCGTGCCGGCTCCGCCAGGGACTGCGGCTGATGCACGCAGGAACGCGCCGGGAGCAGGTATTTTAAATCGTCTCCTAAGCCTTGGTCTGCCCACGGAATGAAGCTGCTGGCCGGAGTCAGGGCATGAAAGCGTTAGCTGGCTGGCTCTATCTGCTCCTGCCCTTAAAGATTTCATTCCATAAATTCCTGTCCTGACCGTCAGCTTTCAAGTCGTCTCCTCTCGTTTCCTAGCCTTTTCTGGGATTTTGCAGGATCTTTGGTCAAGTTAGCAAATGGCAGTAGCGGGAGAGAGATAAGTTTCCCGAGCGGAAGGCGTCGTGCTCTGGTGGAAGNCAGGTGAGCGCCGGAGGCTCGGCGGCGCTCCTGTCCCGGAGGGACGGCAGCACTGCCGGAGGGATGAGCCGCCGGAACCCGGTTGCATCCCGCCTGCCTCCTGCCCGGTTCCGAGAGCGGGGGCTGTGTCACAGCCTCTCCGCCGGCGTGCCTTCAGAGCGAGGATCTCGGCCTGCTGGGGACGCGGTGCTGGAGCGGCAGCGGGGCTCGGCGGGGGAAGGTGTGCACGTGTAAAGTGCCGTGGGGAGCGGGGCAGTGCTTTGCTGTCTGGCATTTGCACCCTTTTGTTTCAAGTCGGCTGTGCAGCGCTTGCGAATTCCTTGCTTCAGGGTCAGAGCCAGGCTTCAGAGTGAGCGTTGATGCAGTTTAGCTGCATTGCTGTGTTTTAAAATAACTACATGTGTTTCACCCTTAATGATACCATTGTCTTAAAATAGCACGATGTGCTGCCTCCCTTGAGTTACTTGGTAGAAAAAACAAGGAAGGGGAACTGCTGAATTCCCATGAACTTTGTATTCAGATTTGTGTTTAGAGATCCTGCTAGGCTTTCAGCATGCTGAGCTGCTGTAGCAGCCTTCTCCTACTCCGTACCTTCTCCGTTTGGTAATACTCTAGAAATGTATATTACCAAACTACTCTCTGCTGTTGTGGTCACATTCTCTGCTCTAGCTGTTCTTAAGGTACATTTAAAAAGACAGGTGAAGTGGCACTTCCGTAATGGGGTTTTTAGTGTACTCCTCCTAGATCTGTGCATTTGTATATCAACAGTGCGGATGGTGCAGAGTAGCTATAGCGTATTTTGGCTTACTTTTGTATTAACTGAGTTCATATAATTAGCTAATAATCAGTCATGCTCACATGAGATGAAATAGTTAATGTTTTGGTGCTTGTCTAAAAAAAAAAAATTCAAATATTAAAATAGTTTCTCACTGATTCTGGCCAATCCAGATTTTTTATCCTCCAGAAATAGTCTTCACCACTAGTTGCCAGTTTCAGCACTAGTTACTAAAACAAAGGCAAGTTGAATGAAAGTCTATTACTTCATGGCCTGAATTCAGTAAATTGAGTGTGCATAGTGTAGAACTTGTTATACTTTCAGAGTAATTAAGATGAATTAGTTTTCTTCTGGCAGAAAGTAGAGGTAGATGAGATTTTATTAAATCTTCAGTGACAAATGTTTTAGTGTTAGAGCACTTCTTTGGGACATGCTATACATGTCAGTGTAGATGAAAGCTCTGTGTTTGCTTGTGGTGATCAAATGCACAAATTTTACCAAACTGCTGGAAAGGCTGACCAGATGTTTCTTAATCAGTGTTGTGTCTTCCTGGCTACTCGTCCTGTTATCCCAAGTGTTTCAAGGGCAGGTACCACACAACCCAATTCTGGAATTACTCACTGGCATGTTGTAGTGTTTGTGTTTGCACAGAGTGTGCTTGTGCACGGTACAGTCCTGATACCTTTTAGGTGAGCGGTGCCGTTCATGTCTGGCACATGCTGGAATCAGCCTGGCACAGGGGACCCTCTGTGTGACTACCTGCATTGTCTAATTTTTATACTCTGGTTCCTCTGTACTGGAAAGACACATGGCCCTCGAAAGACAAACTCCATAACCTCATGGGTACTGCAGTTCTTCTCAGCTACCTACAGATGCTTTCCACTACCCTGCTTGAGGGCAGCTCAAAGCAGCAGCTTCAGTTGGTGCTTGGTAGTGTGAATGTGAGAGGTAAGGGGAAGGGAGTTGCACTGCTTCTGAGAACTGTTAAGAAGTGAGTATGTGTTTACACAACATTTGGATGTAAAACTCCTCTTTTCCCTCATACCCTTAAGCATTTAATTAGATCAGTGGGTGAGATGCTGTGCTGGTGGTCATGCATCATACCCTGAGTGCTGGAGAAGGCAGCCCTTCAGGGTGTGTGGTAGCACCCTGATTCTGGAGCTGCTCATGGATATTGTAGAGCTCCCTTCCTCTGCTCTGCAGGATGACCTGTCGCTGCCTCTGGGCTTCTCTTTCCTACATGGGTTTATACTGTACTTCAGTGTCTGTGCAGATTCTGAGACAGATCAGAAATCTCATTTGAAGGAGGTGAGGTATCTTTCTGGCTTTATTGTACCACTTGGGAAGGGATGCTTCCATAAGTGAACCATGTAAACTCTGCACCTGATATCTCTTGCAGGCCATAAATCCAAACGATGCAGCTCAAAAGCAAACTGTAAAGTCCAGACTGACATTGTCATTTAAATGTCCATTCAGAGAAATACTGGTTTCTGAGCTATGGCTAAAGATGAGCAGGTTTCAGATTCATTCTCATGTCCTCTAAATGCAGCAGAGTAAATCACAGTTATCTCATCTGTTTTAAAGCAGCTTTCTGGGTTTTTTTGATGTTTGTTTTTTTTCCCCCACTGATCTTTGTTAGCTAATTCAAGTAGAAGTGGCTTATAAATTAAACATCATTTTCTAATGAATCCAGCTCATGCTTCTTAAGCCAAGTCTGATATAAAACCAAACCCCTTTTAATCATTAAATTAAGTCATTGACTTTTTTGTCTGTGAATGTCAGATGGTAGCAGATTACTGAAGTACTTAACCTGAACATTATCCATAGACTGCAGCTCTCTCTTCTTCTGAGATACAGTTATGAAATGTGCTAATACCATGCATGTAAAAAGTTGCAAGTTCTCAGCATTCATTCCTGCTGGCAGAGGAGCAATTAGAACCTTCTCTTGGCAACAGATTTTGTGAATTATGCAGGTTTTTTTATTTAGTGATGAAAGTAAGTGTCAGACCGTCGAAATGATGAGGAACACGTTGGGGTCATTTGGGTTGTCATAAGAACTGCTCTGTCTGATGCCTCTGAAACCTTCCCCTTTTCCAGGTATGCAGCTAGATCTGGGACCAGTGCACTTTTCAGCCCATGTGGCAGCAGGATAAAGAGGAAGCCTTGTACACAGAACTAAAAAAGTCCAGTTTCTGTGGATGAGAAAGGTGTCAGAGAATACCTGAACTGACATTTTACACTTAGCCATAAATAAAAATGGACAGCTAGAAGCAGCAAAGAATGTTTGTGAAAAATAAATGTCGTATGTTTAGAGATGGGATGGGCTAGAATAGAACAGAAATAGAATTTTTCATTTGGAAGGGACCTATAATGCTTACTCAGTCCAAATGCCTGACCATTTCACTTGACCAAAAGTTAGTGTGTTATTAAGGGCATTGTCCAAATTCATCAGTCTTGGGGCAACAGCCACGTGTCTGGGAAGCCTGTTCTAGTGTTTAACCATCCTCTCAGTACAGAAATACTTCCTAATGTCCAATCTAGATGTCCCCTAATGCAGCTTTGAACCATTCTTGTGCAGGAAAATACAGGTGTAATAGTCATCTGAATATTGCTAAGAGTGTTTCCTGAAAATGCGTGGAAGAGTTAACAACATCCAGCAGTTGTTTCAGCTTCCTTTTTTGCAGTCTGCTTCAGGCTTCATTTGGTTTCCTTCATTCTCCCCCCGGGATATCTCCATTGCAAATGTGTTGGATTTGTAATGAGGAAGCACTAGATTTCCAGTACAAACCCCCAAAATGTTTCCTCTAACAGTAAAAATTCTCTATGCTTGTCTGTGGATTTTAAACTTCAACCAGTTAGGGAGCCAATTGATGGTGGTGTATTACCAGAGGAAAGAGAGAATGTATTTTGGCACCATTTGTTCATATCCTCCTGTGGCCTGCCATTGAGGTCTTTGTTACAGTATAAAAGGAGGGTTAGTGGCTTTGGACATCTCTGTTACTGTGTGCTACTAACGTGAAAACTAATAAAATGATAGGTTGAAGGTGCAAAATATAGGCCCAGGGTGACTTAAAATATGGGAGAGATGGCTGTACAATTGGAGCTTACAATAAATGGTCAAAGATAAAATGGAAAAATTTTTCCTTATTAAAAGTGGTGTGTGCAATATATTTATTTAGGCACTCAGAATCAGGAGAGTTGTGGCTGCTTCAAATGAGAAATGTGTTCTAAGGAAATACTTTTTTCATTTAAACTTAATTTGAGGAGGTTTGAAAATAGAATTCTTTCTTGTGGAATTAAATTATGCCCTGGTTGTTATATTTCCCTCTTCTACATCATCTTGTCTTTCTCAGTTCCACAAATAGCTTTTTCATCTTGATTGCCACTGGCAAAAGTCTGTAAGTAGGATTTTTGGACACATATGAGTGAATCAGAAATACTGTGGTTGGAAGTTTTGCAGTCATTAGAAGGAGGTGCCGGAGCGATAGAAGGTCACTTTGCCAGATTTAAGCAAACTCAAAGTTTTGGAGTTTTTTTCAGAAACAGGATGACAATGGTGAGGAGATAGTGCTGGCAAGCAACCTCAGTGCTGAGTCCCATTATCATCTGCCTTTCTGCAGCCTGTGGAAGCTGTACCTCACATGCTTTTCCTTCAGAAATAGGGTGCATACCTTACCCAGATCACACAGTGATCACCAGTACTGGCAGAAATGAATCTTGGCCCACAACCAGTGCATTTAAGTACTGACATCCTGAGGGGAACAAATGAATATGGGCTTATCTTTGTCTTTTTTTCTGCCTCCAAAATACGTGAGGGTAGACTGGGAAGGGCAGATCTCGTTTTGCCTTTTCCCCTGGGATACCCTGATACATGGCAGAGCCTGCCTGTGTCCTTGTGGCTGGGAGAGGTGCGGGATAGGATGCTGCCTAAGAGCAGAAGAAGCTAATGAAAGCAGTGGAGCAATAGAAGGAAGATGCTGAGATCCTTCACCAAAGGAATTCTTACCTTAAGCAGTCCTTGTCTGATCCTAAAGGGATGTGAGGCCGCTGGTGGGATCTGCTTTGTAAAGGGCTTTGAATACCCTGAACAGTGTAATGTTCGTCAGGCAAAACAGGAAAGGCAGCTGTGCAAATGCATCAGCCTTACTCCTGTACTCCTTCCCAGCCTTACAAAACCTGACCTAACACCTTAAGGTTCACACATGGAAGAGAGAGGACTCTTAGGGGAAAGAAACAAAATCTGTGGCAATTTGGGGCAGAGAAGATGAAAAATTGCATAAACTTTGGGTAGCCTGAAGGGCACCTAAGTGAACTGTAAAAACATTTTGTGGGCCAACTTTCCAGCAGGAGTACAACTGTGCAGTGCCCAGGCTCTCCTGGGAGGGTCATCCTCATCTGCCAGCCCTCCCTCTCTCAAGGTGGTCAAGTTGTGGTCCCGACTGCGTTTGAATCCTTCTGCTTAGCAAAAGGATCCCGAGGCAGCAATGGGTAATTGCGAAGTGGTGCAGTCACTGCTGTGTAATTATTACATCAAGGCCTCTGAGGTATTTGCCCTGATCCGTGACTTGACTTGTGATGCTGGCTGGTCCAGCTGGCAAGTTGTTAAGTCGGGGCATGGGATCTTGCTTTAGTGTGAAATCCCTTGGGGGCAAAATCTACAGCTAACCCAGCAGATTGCTGTGGTAGAAGCAGCAGCCTGTCCCCTGCCCTTGCACGCACCCCCTGTCCCTGTCTGCCTGTTGTTTGCTCCCCTGCAGCTCAGGAGATCCTGTCCTTCAACCGTGTAAGAACCCAGGCATTGGCAGCTTTCAGCTTCTGTATTGAAAGGAGCTGATTTCTGCTTTTAACACCAAAACTGAAAGGAGGCTTTTACTTAAAGATAGCAGTAAGTAGTAGTGAGAGACATTTCTGCTTCTGTGTGGGCCCTCACTCTGTCTTTTTAAAGCAGATAATAAACCAACTTTTATAGTTAGTTGTTTCTAACAGTTATCACTGATTGAAAATCACTTTATTTATCTGTTTAGAGTTCACTGAGTGGCATGTGAAATTACTACCTTTCTGTTGAGTGTCCTGTAAAATCTCAGTTACGGTGGGACGGCATGTTGTAGTCATTTATATTACAACTTTTTTTCTTTAAATGGGATACTTATTTGACACACTTCACTTCAGGTATGACCTTTGTGTCTCTGCCGGTACATTTTCTGATTTTATGACGCACTTCGCGTTCCTATAAAGCGTTTCTCTGGATGTTCTTAGAGTCTTTACAAGATACAATTAACTGAAATACTGTGTCTCCCTTGTGAGGTCAGTAAATATTCTTAATTGCTTTTTGCAGAAAGAGGAAAATATGGTAGAGAAATTTTAAAGGAATTCACCAATGCTGGGTGAAAAGCTACTGAAGAGGCAGCAGCAGAGGCTGCAGTTCCTGAGCCTTCTTTGGTGTGCACCATTTCTCTAACATGAACATGCCTAGGAATGATGTAACCCAGCAGAGTGAGGCAAGATGTAGGTCAGGTTTCTTTTGTCAGTACATCTTCTGCTTTTTGACCTGTAAGTTGCTGAAAGCAACAAAAGCCTATGGATGAGGGAGCATTTTCAAAACTGGTTAAAAAAGCAACAAGCAGCCCCTGAAGCTGCAGTGCCCTCTGAAGAGCTGTTTTTAGGAAGCTAAATCAAAGAGGAGTCCCCTGGGGGGTCTGTACACAAAGTTTGTCTGGCTGCCTTCAGATAGCTTAAAGTTTTAATGCACTTGTCAGGCTGTCGCCTTTTGTGCCTGGTGAAAACAGAGTCCAGACTAAGCGGAGCGGGCTGTGGGGGGACAGACCCTTCAAGGCTGCTGGTGCCAGGCCCAGTCACTGGAGGTTTGGGGAAGAGGGAATATACAGTGTTAAGATGACTTTCAGTCCCATTTTGATCAAAAGATGTTGTTCGCTCTGTCGTGACTTAAAAGAGAAACAGATTTCCACTCTGTTGTTGTTGACTGCTTTATCAGAAAAATGGCAGCACATAGAACCTTGAGCAGAAATTACCATAGATACTGATAACAATGTAAATGTGATGCCTAGTTTTAAGGACCACCAAGGAAGGAAGAATACCAGGGCATCACTGTCCATTTACAGCTGTTTGAAAAAGTTGCGTCTGTCCCTTCAGCCATGCTCCACACCACATGGAAGTTCTTTTTCACCCTTGAGCACCTGGTGGTTTATTTTTCCTTCAAGTAGAATGGCTCTAATGACAAGGTTGGAAGGAGTTTGAGGCTTTATTCTGCGTTTGAATGCAGAGGCAAGAGGGGACAGCACAAGCTGCTCTGTTGTTGAGAGGAAAGCAAATAAGGTGCTGGAACCAATGTCAGTCGCAGTGCAGAAGTGCCATGGGAAGTCACTCCTTGCTGCTGGTGCCCTGAAACACTTCACTGGGAGCTGAAGTGCTACTGGCTTTGTACAAAGCCGGCTCTTGACCGTGAAAGTTACAAAGAGGCCAGGAGCAGCTGGGACAAGCAAGGCAAAACCTTCATTTCCTGAAGCCCTTGGCAGTGGTTGTGCCACTTGCTTTTACCCAGCACGTATTAAATAGGTGTAATAGTAAGTGCAGTTGTGCAACAACAAATTGGATGAGCTGATTTAGGTGAAATGAGAATTGATGAGGAGTTAACTTTAGATTATTACTGCTTTCAAGTTTGCAGCTCACATATTTTTTTCCTAGAAAATAAATCACTTTTTCTACGGGGACACTAGAAAGAAGGCTTGGACACTATTCATTTTTTTTCCAGCTCAACAGATCAGTAATAAAAGCATGTCCCTGTCATGAGAGCGGAGCTGCTTTGCCCCAAGAAAGCCTCCTTAAAGCAGGGAAGGCTGGAGACACTAGAGATTCCTGTGGCCTTGAACTGTGCTGGCACAGGATAGTTGTTGAAACAGCAGTTATCGCTTAGAATTGTTTGGAATTCTTGCCTAGAGACTTAAACAGAATTACCAACTGATAATTCTGGCTGATAGTGAAGAACTGCAATAGGTCAGGGGGTGACTTAAAACAATATAACCTAAAACGAGAGCAGGTTCTGGTGACATTCATTTAAACCCACAAGAAAGTAGGGACAAAATGAAGAGGGGCAGGCCCACCATCTGCTGTGTAAATACTGGGAAGCACTTTATTAGCAAACAGACCATCCCAGTCAGCCAGCTGAACTGAAGGAGGCTGGAGTGGGGAGTGCATCACCTGTGGCATGGGAAGAGGCTGCAAGGTGAAGCTTTTCAGCCCGTTGTTTCACAGGACATACGTTTGGTAGGTGTTGTTCTGTATAAGAAATTAGTGTGGTGATTTTGCATTAAGGACACTCTGCCTTATCTCCTGTGATTATTGCTGTTAAATTTGGTATGTGAGAGTGATTTTGTCGTTGAAATGGAATTTACACAGCTGAAGTCACTTGTTGCTTGCTGTAAGACTGTGCATCCATAGCTATCTGATGATGCAGAAAACCCAAACAAGGCCCTGCTGCAACCAGGCATTGAGGGCTATGGCCTCACACCTTGCCATGCCTCTACTGGATGTCAAGCCTAGAGGAAATCAGTGTTAGCAAGCTAAATGCCTTAGTGCTTGTCAGCCAATTTCAGGTACTGAATATTTTGAAAGTACCAGAAAGCTTGAAATTTTCTTTATTGTGACAGCAAGAAGTTGGTAGTACGGGCAGGGGACCTTAGTGTGAGAATTCTTCCAGATTGGAAAAGCTTGTGGGTTTTTTGGGTGGGAAAACCCCAAAAACCCTTCTGCTGCTTATCCCATTTTCCTGTATTCTGCCTGTGTTGTGTCTGCTGTATTGCAGAAGGACCCAATGTTTCTCTTGCATCTTATTATGAACTAGTGAAAGTGTGTTCATTTAAACAGCCAGGAACCAGGGTCAGGACAGAGTGGACCTGACCTTTATTTTTGATGGCCTGTCTTCAGAGTTCATGGTAGTATTCCCAGTGGTGGAGTACCTACATAAGGATAAGAATAATTCCTTTTTTTTTCCTTTTTTCTGTAACTAATATGACTAAAGCCATCATTTAACAGCCAAAGACTGTCTGGATCAGGAAGGGCTTTTTGGCTGTAAGCAGGCAAGATGCAGGACTGCATAGTTGATTAATTATTGGATCTGGAAGAGCAAGTGTAGAGATGTCACTGTTTAAGTGACACCTTAAGTTTGGTGCTTTGTTAGCTTCCAGTTTGGGGAGAACTGACAGGCTTGAGGATGAAAATGTAGCTTTAGTCTAGAATATGTAATTTGCTGAATGACACCCCATTGGTGATAGGTACCTGAGTATTTTCAGCACCAAGATCCAAGCATTGCAAAAACAGATGACAGGCACGTTCTTTTTCTGTAATCTGTAGGACTGACCTTAGTGTTAAGATAACAAAATCATTGCTGTGCTGTCCATCCCTTCTGTTCCACATCCCTGTGGGTTTTCTAGCTATTTCATCTACTTCTGCAGCTACCAACTCACTGAAGTATTGGATCAGTATTTTGGCTAATTCCGAGTACATTGTATGTATTCAGAGCACTCAAAATAGTCTCCTGGTGCAGCTGAAACCACACTGTGATCTGAATTGCATGACTGAAGTGAAAGAATCCCCACAGATTCATTGCTTGACACTTAATATCCAGAGCAGATGGTGGTTGTATACTCATATACCATAAAAGAAGTATATCTAAACCTGTGTAACACTGTGGAATTAAGTAGTTTGCCAGTCCCTCTTGCAGGCTTCTTTTACATCTGACAAATCAAAGCTGCCGTTTCTAAAGTGGGATTTAAAAAAGTCCCAGACAGCAGCCCCAAAAGAAAGGCTGCTCTCCTGTGGCTGGGAGCCAGCTGTCTGGGAGGCAGCCTCATCCCACTCCCCTGCCCACTTCCAGGGCACAGGGCTGTGTGGAGCAGCTTCACACTGCTGCAGACACGAGAGGCATTAACAAGAAATGGCTCTTCCGCGTAGAAACCGCTGTGGCAGCATGATCTTTGTCCGGGGCTGTTTAGGCAGCAGTCTGAGCTGCCCTAATGGGAATAAAACATACATTGGACCAGTGCTGGAGGGCTGCACAGATATGGTCTGTTGGTAGCTGAAGGTGGGGCTGAGCCGGGACAAACCAGTGTATCCACACTATCCTGGAAAACTGGCAAGGAGGTTAGGACTGGAAAGGAGCAGCAGCAGTAAGGAGCAGAGGTACTCCGTGTGCTCTTTGGTTTTGTATGGGGCAAGTAAAAGCAGCAGCAGCAGCATTTAGAATTGTGTTCATGGTGAGGTGGAAAAGTCCCTTTTTCAAAAATTTATACTGAAAATTCTTCCAGCATAAATATCACCAGATGGAGTTTGTTGTGTTTTGTTTGGTTTGTTGTATTCGTTTTGGATGGATTTGCCAGCACTGTGGTCTGTAGTATTACAAAGATGTTTACATCCCTGCAACATATGCTGGAATCTCTTTCCAAAAGCTTGGATCTGCTGAAACTTACCTGTAATGTGGAAATTTCAACTTAGGTCAGTTCCTCGGAGTGAGCATGTGGGACCTGTGGCTATAATGCAGCTCCAGATGAAGGGCAGAGCAGTGCTTCCTGATGAGAAATTTCCACCGTGTCTGCACTGGAAAAGCCTGTGCATATGTCATCATGTGCTATGAATTAATTCCCAATGCTTCTGACAGAAAAGAAGCCTTGTTCTGGAGTTTCAATTTTTTAGATAGTAGAAATAGAATAGAAATAGAATAGAAAGAATTACTTTTCTTTCTTGGAGAGAGTTGTTTCAGTAAGTCCTACAACAAGGCAGGATTATTTATGTGCATGTTTTGGGTTTTTTTTCCCATCAAGAATGAATCACAGGGTTAAGGAAAAAGCCTCTCGACTTTCCCGAAAGAAGATCAGAATTAGAACAAGTCAAGAATGTGTTAAACTTGTTCTGAAGCCATGCTCTAGCTGTTACAGATCACAGGGGCATAGAATTGTGGTAGTTTGGAAAGTTGTCAGCAAACAGGAAAATTAATGTAACTCTCATACTTCAAAGGAAACACCAGCTTCTTTTGTCAGAGACTTCACAAAAATCACTGCTTTTTTAACATAAGCCTGCTATGGGACAGATTTTAATGCAGCAGAAGTGATATGCTCAGATTTAGAAAGAGATAAAGTGAAAAAGAATTAGAGGGTAAACTGTTGTTCTTGTAAATAGACAGGAAATAACATTCTGAAATATGATAGCATTCCAGGGCATTCTGATATACAGCTCTGAGGAAAAAGCTGGTAATGTAACTCAAGAAATAAATTGGGATTTACTGTGATTGTCTCTCAGAGACGATTTTCAGATGACCTGAAGGTTTATTTGTGGCACCTTTTCTTTCCAGTGCTGTAGTTCAGCTATCAACCTTTTTATCTGACTAGAGTGGTTGGTGGGATGGGAGCTGTTAGAGAGGATGTATGAGAATAACCTGGAAGGAATGGCCTTCCAGGAAGGAAAGGAAGGAATGTATCGGCTCTGTACCTGCCTGTATTAAAGGTCAGCCAGTTGCCCAAAAGCATCGCTGCAGAGGTTTGGGAAAAGGTAAAAGTGGTGGAGTTCTTCTGTATCATTTCAGCAAAATTTATGTCTGTTGCTGGATGGAATTAGAGCTGTAGTACTCATTTGATGTTTGGTGGTAACTTGTTAGATCTGGATGAAAAATACTCCTTGCTTTGATAATTAAATTCTCTATTTTTTTCCATCCCCGTTTTTGGTCTTCCTTCTGCTAGCTTTGGTATTGGTATTACGCTGCAAGTAAGCTTTTTTCCATCCTCATTGCTTACTGCGGAGTTGGAAGGAATGGACTCCTCCAGGTTGTTCAGCCAGCTGTGCTCATAAAGGACTTTGCTTCTAGCCCGGATGCTGAGGAAGGCAGTTCTGTTCATGGGTCAGCTCTCTCAGCTCAGACTTGTCCTTGGTAACTCCTTTGGTATCTCATGCTTGAGTTGCCTCATTTTCAGGGGCTTGCTTGGCTGTACAATGTGTGCGGAGAGAGGGCAGTGGCATCTCACACCTGCCCTCTCCTTAGCACTCCTGCCGCCTCCGCATTGAAGTTACACAGTGGGAACTCTAAAATGGGATCTGGATCAGCTGAGGCCAGTCCCTCTGAAGAAAGCAAGATCCCAAGGTGTGTAAAAGTCGTGCAAGCGCTGATAGCCTGTCTTTTTGTTCTGCTCTTTGTTGTAGAGCATGGTGTAGTTCAGTTGCAAGATTTAGCTCACCAGTTCTACTAAGAGGTAGAGGAATTTCCCAAAGATAATCTAAAGGATAGGATCTAAAACATGTTCTAACTATTTTGAGGTAGTTTGTGGTATTGGAGGCAACAAATGTCCGGTTTTGCTCTAGTGTTCACAAAAATGTGTTTCTGTGTATCAGGCCTTTGAAGCCTTAGTGTTCTACAAACCACATGTCCACCAAATCCAGTTGTTAATGGCTCATTTTTTTCATAGCTTCATAGCACAGTACAGGGAAGATAAGGGATGCCTGGGACAAATGAGGTCCCTTAAGGCACCTGCACATTGTACTTTCTTGCCCCTTTCCTAGCACCTGCAGCTTTATATTGCTTAGTTTGTGCTTGTTTTGCTGTGAACAGAGGCTCATATTCAGGAGCTTGCTGTTCAGCATGGCTTTCCAGGAGAAATGTGAACGTGATGAGTGTCCCTGACCTTTTTGCCCTTGGCTATAAAAATCTTTCCATTGTATGCAGCCGCATGTACAGCAGGTTGGTGTTTGCCTCCTTCAAACACATTAGGGATTAACCTTTTGCAAAAGCAAATTGCAAACAGTGAAACCTGCCTGCCCAGTGCAGGCTCTCACCTCTCTCCTTCCTGGGGTAGATGTTTGCCCCTGGCTTGAGACTCCATTTGTTTTTTGGCAAATCAAAACATCTGTCTTGCCTCAGTGATAGGAGAACTTTAATGAGGTTCTTGGAGACCTTCTGCAGTCTCTCCTGAAATTTTAATTTACCCAGGGTTGGAGATTTTGGAAGAGCGGGAGCAAGAAAGTGATGCCTTTGTCCCAAAGATGGAGAAAGCAGCCTCGTGGCTATATTAAAAAGCCTGTGCCTTTAATTAATATTGACTGAGTCTGCTCAGAAGAGAATGCTTATATTATGTCCTGTGGCTGAGGGGATGTTGAAATACAGGCAGGAATTATCAGGCAGGTTTCTGTCAGGCTGTCGTCACTGTTGTGTTTCTTTTTGGCTTTTAAATCCTTTCCCTGTTGTTAAAAGAGCAATTCACAGAAAACCTTTCCTGGTGGAAGCTTGTTTTACAGTCTTGGGATCTAGCTTTCCATTCCCAGCTGAAGAACTTTGGAAAAAGCAGAGATGGATGACTGCAAGAACAACAACGTGTAAATTAGTTGAAAATAAACATTTTGCAGTATGTTAAACACTGTCTGTGGGCTAATACACAGTCTCCCTGTAGTGGAGAGTGATGGAAGCATTCTGAGAAAAACAGGACTGGGTTCCTGTGGGGAATGGGTAGAAAAGAGAGGAGAAATGAGGCCGGTAGAAGCTGTTAACTGCCCGAAGGTGCCTTGGGCAGGCAAGTGCAGATAGTGGGGCAGAGCAGAGGGAAAAGGGCCGTGCTGCAGATTGCATTAGCTCTGGAGATCAGATCTGAATGCCAGAATTAAAGGCCCAGGTGCTGCAATTTTGGCTCCTGTGGCTGCAGGTGACCTCCAAAGAAATGCCTCCCAAACGAACAGCATGGTAGTGCTGGCCCCTGGAGCTCAGCTAACAAAAGGCACCAGTTTGGGATATTAAACAGTATTTGCAATTATTTCCGCCTCAGTGATTATGGCTTTGTTTTTAGCTTGGCTATTAAGTGTACATTGAGTTCAAAGCTGGGACGACAGAAACACTTGTTTGCATTATGAACAGAAAAATCATTTGCAGACACTGAGGATTCAGATCAGCTTTCATGCTGGCAGGTAGTTGCTTGACCCAGGTCAAGAAACTGGGCAACGTTTCATGGGCTTCAGCCCAGACTGGCCCAGCTGGCCCAGGGAGTCAGGTTCCATCCCCTTTCTTGCTGCTGGGATCCTTCTGCTAAACCATACAACACAAACACATCTGTCTGGTTCTGTACAGCAACAGACCAGAGATATTGCTGCTGCTCTTTATGCCTTACATTTAATTTCCCGTATAATGTATTTAATTGCCCATCTTAATGGTTTGTTGCTAGAATTACGAAGCGTCATCTTGCTTATAAAATAAGCAAAATGCCGCAGTTGGCAGCTAGGTCCCAGGTAATGTGTTGGCACCGTATAAAAATTACTTGGTAGCGATCAGTGTGCCCGTGGACACTGTATCAGTGTGATAATGAATGTTTAAGTGTTTACACTCATCTTACTCCAGTCAATAAAACAGGTGAAGCTGGAGGAAAGCAGAGAGGAAGTGAGGAATAGAACAGGTAGTGGCTGGAGTCAGTGCTTGGGTGTGGGTGCACATTGCCCTGACCACACAAGACCAGATAAAGTATTTTGTGTTACCCAGGGCTGGGGTGCTCTAGTAAAAGAGGGCTGGAACACTTGCCTGATATTCTTGGTTAACTAAAGCCATGCATGAAGTGCATTTGAATTAGCCAAATGGTTCAGGTAAAAAAAAATATTAATAGATTTTGTATGATGTTTTCAACAAATCACAGGTATAGGCTCTTTTTGAAAGAGCCTCATATTGCTTCTAATGTTTTCAAGATTGCTGTTAAAATAGGGCATTAAATGAACAAAATACTTTAAATATTGCATTATGGTGTATTTTTACTGCTCTAAAAAGAGCATTTGCAGTTTTGTTTTACCAAGAAAGCCAAAAAGCTTGTCATTTTCAGTCAGTGAAAGGACTGTTTGGCTTTCTTTGGCCAGCACTCCACAGACTCACTTATTCACATAGCTATAAATACCTTAATATTTTCCTATCTACACATTTTGATTTATAACAGCAGCAGCTAAAGAAAACAACTGCTTTCCCAGTCTGCAGTAAACTGCTAAAAAATACTCTCACATAGTGTCTTTTCCTTTCTTAAATGAGTTACACACATGACAGAAAAAACCTGATTATATGAAAATGTGTGTTGTCTTTGGGCCACAGCCTGTGATGGATGTACAAATAAAAAGATTTATGTGGGGATCAAAGGTATTTGTTGAGAGAGATTTTCATAAACAGTATCAGTGTAGGCTGAGATCCCTCAGATTGCCCAGAGACACAGAACAGACTGAGTCCCCTCCCTAGGTGTGGGGTGAGTTAAGGAAATACTGACTTCACATTCTCAATCTCTTCCCCCATTAAGAACCGGTTCAGTTAGCAGATCTGATTTGTGTAGCTGCCTGTACTGTGTTCTCCTTCTCCTTTCCTCTCCTTGCCATGCAAGTGTGTGTGTGTGTGTGTGTGTGAGGGACGCAGAGCCCGAGGGCCTCTCCCCAAGTCTCCCCTTATATTGCTTTTCTAGGCAGGGTGTTAGAGGAGTCTCAGTGACTGTGTTTGCCCTTCTACCTCACAGCCTCATTCAGGGAACCTCTTGCGTTTTGTTGGCTGGACTGCCACTGCATTTCAAAAAATAAAAGCACTAATTCTCTTCTGCATCACGAGTTGCATCTTCCTGTGGAGGGTTAATTCACAGATCCTGGGGCAGGCTTCTGATACCAGGCTGGAGAGAGGATGAGGGAAAAGGCATGTTCGTGCTGCTAAATGTCATCAGTAGAGCAGAGGGCTTTGCTCGGGATGGAGCCATTTGTTTTCTCTCATATATTTCTTAGGTAAGCAGAGGTTTGTTTCCTGACTTCTTCTGAAATAGCCGTCGATAGTTTAATGAAAATGAAGCAGCAGTGTTTCAAGGACAACAGATATCTGATGATTTCTTTTAATGTTTGCAGCCCCAGAGGGAATGAACAGCTATCTGGGTGGGTGTAAGGCTGACTGGACAGCATTGCTGCCACACAAAGGCTCCTCTCATTGAGGCAGAGCTGTGGCTGCTTCTGGTTCGTCCCCTCCTGTAGCTCCAAGAGAGCCGGGCCCAGTGGCATCTGATGAGGCTGTTAGCTGGTTAAGCCCTGGCTCTGACTTCATCTTTGTGGGGTCATTAGCAACTTGGCATCTGCTACCAGCTAGTGTCTTCACCTTTTCATAATGGGCTTTTGTTATCATTATAGTTTCCAAGGCCTCTTGTACAGGGGAGCTCCACACGTGCATTACAAAAAACAGCTGTTTGCCAGAGCTGTGTGGAGGTTGTTGTTGTCACCCTGAGAGCTGAAAGTTAAGTCTCGTATTCTCTTCCCTGTGTGATCACAACACTTGGCTTTCAAGCAGATGTTATGGGGAAAAGTAGCATGGACTCAAGGCACAAAGTCCTAATTCACATCTCAACTCTACCAAAGTGTTTCTAGGGGTAGGGGCTCAGGTGCTGCTTTCAGGTGCAGGGCAGTCACTAAAAAAAATGTTTCACTCGGGTGGTTTCTGCATTTCTTTCTCTGTGATCTCTGCCTTGATGCTCTGTTGTTGTCTGTGTTGCTGTGGCTGTGCCAGCATGGGGCTGGCTCCCCTGCAAGGAATCATGAAAAGAAGTGTCTGCCTTTCTGCTCGCTTATCAAAATATACCAGGGGTGCTCAGCAACCTGGAAGGCCTGTGTTTGTTAATATTCCATGTCTGCAGCAGCCAGTTGTTCAGCACCTCTCCGTGCCTTTTCACTTTTAGTTGTGATGGTTGCTAATGCCTTTTGCAGGTGTTGAGAATAGAGTAGAGCTGCTGTTGTTCAGCAACTCTTTAGAAGTAATCCCTGTGTGAGGCAGCCTTGGCTATTTAACTTGGTTTTGGCATCTCTATTTTAGGAAGGATGTCTCCAGTGAAACAGCAGTGCTGATGGCAGGCAGCAGGCTGCCTGGTTCACTTGTTCTGACTGTAGTATTTCCTTGGGGTATCACCAACAACACAAGGTGCTATTAAAGCTGCTGGGTTTATGGAGAGAGTGGAACATTTGTTTCCTACAAAAGCTGTTGCCATAGCAGCTATGTGCCTTAAGAATGGGTTCCTAATACAGTCAAGGTATTTAATGTGTACCATAAGGGTTAAATGCAGTACAAAACGATCAGTTTAGGAGCCAACATAGTTGGGCCTTGTGCTAAACCGTGAGCATAACTGGAATCAAGCCTTTTAGGGCCAGCAGTCCTCAGCCAAGCATCTCCACACCCCATCACATCAGCAGTACATAGACATGTCACGTTCAGAATTGCTTTCTGTAAGCTGAACTTAGATGGAAGCAGAAATGGAGATGAAGAAGCCAAGACAGAGACTGGTTTGCACATTTTTCTACTGCACATATAGGAGAAGACATACTCAAAGAAATGAGGCTGGAGCTGCAAATGCAAGCCAGGGCATGGTTAAATTCCTGAACTGACTTTTTTTGGTTTTTAACTCTGTGTCATGTATGATTGATCTCTAATTTCTGCCTACTGGGAGAAGGAATTTCAGTGTCAACTGTGTTTTCATTCTCGTCACTTTAGCATGGAGAATGGTAAAATGTCATTTGTGTGTATAAATATTTTACATTCTCATTTTTCATTCGTGTTGTCTTAAATCAAAATTGCTTGAGACTGTAATAACCTCATTTTACTGAGGCACTTTTATGAATCTGTAATGAGAGGCTAAACGAACAGAGAAGAGGGGAAACAAGAGTTTTGTCAGATTCTTACATAATACATAGTTCAGGACCATAAATCCCAGTGATGCTTCATTGCATTTGGAGTCCAAGGGCTGGATGTAGTGCAGAGTTTTTCATTCTGACTAAAATCCTCATCAAATTAGAAACATCATCTTTAGCTGACAAATGGGATGGAGTGCTCTTTCCTTTGTGTGCCAGCTTTGGGCTGAGCACCACGAGCACTGTCTCCTGTTAGCCCTCGTCATGAACAAGACCAAACCGTGCATGTGCACATTGGCCAGTTGCTTTCTTCCCCTGGTTTCTGTGCTGTAGTCAGTAGGTTTTGGAGACCCATCTACAGTCTTTATGGCTGCACATATTTAGCCAAATATAAGCCAATATAAACCATTTAGCCATGGTTTAAAGCCCTTGGTAGAAATTGCAGCTGCCAGTTAATGTTTGTCTTCGCTATCTTGAACATAGAAACACTCTTCTCCTTCCTTCTTTTACCATTAATTTTAGCTTTGCAGGTAAAATCTCTGGTATATAGCTCCTGTGAATAGTGCCAAAGAAGAGTAGATGTGCATGGCCTATATGCACTGTCCTGTGCTGATCAGCAGCAGATAAACTGCTTTGCCACCATGAACATTGGGTAACCTGGAACTATGCCTCTGTAGCCTGTCCAGCTTGGTTTGCACAGACTGCTTACAAGTTTGGGCTGGGAGCTGTGAGATGAGGTACATTATTACGTTTCCAGCCCCAGGCGCTCAGTCTTCCCTCTCTTGAGGGACCTCACAATTTACCAACTGTGTGATTTTCTCCAGTATGTCAGAGTGAGGTAAATTTGTAATTCCTTCTCATTTTTCTTTAGCAATTACACCGCTGTATGCTCAAGGTTATGTTACCAAGTTGAATTACAGACACAGTGTGTTGAGTTGGAAGTATCATTCTCAACAGATACTGCAGCTACTGTGCAGTAATAACATACCTGTCACATCAAGGTGTAGGGAACCATAACAGCATGGTTTAAAGACTTTTTTATTGTGCTCCTCCTGCCAGAACTTGGTGTGATAATTACATGAATCAAACTGAAGCAAAGTGTCTAATGATATAAAAACTGGCAGACTGCTATACTCCAGCTTGAAATGCCGTCTTGACATTTCAGCATAGTCTTGGTATGTTTCATCATGTGTTTTACATGAACTGAAGGACTGGATCTATATCTGAAAAAATGAGTTCTGAATGAGAAGAAGAGGGAAGCTTCTTTTTAATAAATGATAGCCAAAAATCTACTTTCTTCTCTTCAGAGCTTTGGATGTTAGTGCTGTCTTCATAGCTGGATCCCTGCTGCCCTCTAGGAATTTTTAATGAAATATTGTCAGCAGTACCACCTAGCTGTATCACAAGCTAGGGATTCCTTTATTAGTGTTCAATAGTAATGTTACTGAAAATACTTCAGATTTCTAGAGGGATTGCTGAATTATTGTGTCTTGTTTTTGTAAGACCTTCAGGAGTTCTGCAGCGCCTCTCCATTACTGCAGTGTTCCTCAAGGCACTGGTAAAGTAAGCAGAAAATGACTTTTAAATAAATTAATAGTTAAATTAGATTTTTCATGCATTGAGCAACACTCAGTTTCAGATTTCCAGTAGAGAGATGGTGTGCAGCAAATCTGATAGAAATGTAATTTCTATCATTAGAAAGGTGTTCTGTCCTAAGTACCCTGCAGCAGGAAATTTAGCATGGATAGCATTGTATATAATGGCTCTATGTGTTATGATGAGATCTAGATTCAAAACAAAACCCAGACTGGGAAGGAAGTTTAATTGCAAACTGGCATTTTGTAGCTCTGACAATTAAGGGTCAGTATTGATGCCTCATCATCCTTCTTCCTCTCCTAGGACAGGATGAGTAGTATGACAGCATTGTGTGGGATCCGGCCCCTGTTATAAAAATAGTGGATTAAGTGTCTGTGGTTAATGAATGCAGCTTGGTTAGCTGGGATTAGTCCAGAGAGAAGTGCGATGAAAATGCCTAACCCTGGGCAACTGAAAGATCCTTTTTAAAGGATTACAAATTCCAGTTTAAATTAAGAAATACGTTGGAATATGTTTCAGGGATAGATACTCAACCAGTTATTTAAGAAAATATTGTAATTAATACTTAAGAAGTGGAAGAAACTCCACCGTGGTTGATGTGAGCTTGAGGCACAGAGCATCAATATAAGACTTGAGTGTCCTGAATTTCCTGCACAGAAATGGCACATGGACTGCAGAGCACAGCCTGGCTGTTGGCAAGGCTCATTCTGCCCTTACATGCCAGCTTCTCAGGGCAGCAGGAGTCAGTGGAGGGATCACAAGGTAGAGTTTGTGTGGTGCAAAGATGAGGGATGGATCAGTTGCCTCGTCTCCAGCCCTGGTTTCCCAGGATTCATGCACTGAAATAAGCTCGATGGTGCACAGGTGCTTTTCAGCAGGCAGGAAGGTTTTCTGGAGCAGGTCCTGACACTGTGTGCACATTGAGTAGAACTGCAAGAGCTGGCTGCAGTCTTGCCTCTGACTGCTGGATTCATTCTCATAGTTAAATTCATTTTTACAGTGATTAAAAACCAAAAATCTGTTCATCTTTTATGAAGACCAAATGAGAAGGACTGCAGTGTTTTCCATAAAATTGAAAATGAAAGATTTTTTGAGTAATGTTTTTTGTTCTAGTATATTCAGTTGTGCATTCTTTCATGATGTGATTACCACTGATATCCTTAGTCATTTGAGGAATAAACAGGAGTGAGATACACATTTTTATCATAAGTTAAAAATCAGCTTGCAAAAGCCTACTATGAATGTGTTTGGACAAGTTTAACCCTACTGTTCTCAGTGGAAATATTCAAAACTTGCACTTCATATTTCAGTTAGAATTGGCTGGTTACTTCTTGTGTAGTCCCATAGTATATCTGTCATTCATTCTATGCAATGCAGAAAAAGTCTTGATGCAGAAATGCATTTCTATTTATATGTTCTAATCAATGAAACAGTGATGTCTGAGGTGAAATAAGCAGCTTAAAGTCAAGGCTGGTGGAAGCTAATACAAATCCCTGTACTGAAATTAGGGATTTAATTTGCTATAGGCTGATCTACAAGAGGAAAAATACTATCACCTACCTGGAGTTGGTAAGATACATAATGAATTTATGCTTATTACTGTTAATGGATGTCCTGAAAACTGTGTGTCTTGCATCTGGCTCCTGCAGTCTAGCACATGAGGTTGTAAGAGAGGGATTTTACTTGTTCAGGAGCAGATTAATCCCCAGCACCTCTTTTAGCAGCAGGGACAAACTTTTGGCAAGTCTCAAATCAAAGAGGGGCAAGCACCCTGAGCAGCCTCTGTGAGCAGAGCATGGTGTGGGGACTGGGTCACAGGGTCACTGCAGCCACTGACCCTGTGGTGGTGGTGGTGAGGTCTGTGCCCCACTGATCATCGGTGGTGTTTCTGTGTAATACTTTGGGATTTCCGTCCCCAGTACCCCACGTTGCAGTGGAGCATCGCTGCAGTCTCTGGTTCCTGGGGGTGTGGATAGATTTGGGTGAACGTTTGTCTCTATTTTTTTAAACTTGAAATACCCCCATGTTATTTCGCACAACTCAGTCGTTGTCAGCCCAGACAGGTTCTCTGTGCCCCATTTTCTGTTCACAGGCTTCATAAGCATCGCTTGGGACCTGCCCTTCCTCTGCCTTTGAGGCTGTGGATGCTGCTACCAGGTTTTACACACCTGGTGGGTAGTTTTGGAAACCTTAGGTGTCTCCTTCGCCCTCCCACTTCTGTATTTCAGTCCTGGCTGTGCTTTCAAGGGGAGTGCAACGACCTATGTCTGGTTAAGGGCACATAAACAAGTCTCAGTCCACTGCTGCTGGGCAGGCAGAGCCTGCTGGAGTCCTCAAGTCTATCCTTCAGGAAGCACTGGGGTCTAAATGCCATTTATTCCCAGTGCATAAGGAGCTAGATGCTTATCTTCCTGTGGCACATACCTGAGGCTTTTGTTCTCAGGGAAGAAATTAATGCTGCTCAGGTAAGTGCAGCTCCCTCCTGTTGTGTGGCTGGTGCACCCCACCAGCCAGGGGGGAGTCAGGAGCTGTGTTGATTCCCTAGCTCAGCTTTCCCGTTGAAACTGGATCCTGAAGCCAGGAACGGACCCACTCAGGGAGACATGGAGAACTGCTGATTCAGTTCTTTGGACGATTTGCCATTATTTTTAGGAGTCTGTAATTTCATTTTTTTCTCTGATGGAGGAGTTATGTTTTGGATTTACTTGGAATTTCTGTTGTTGTTTGAGACTTTTTGTTTCTATTTTATGAATCAAATAATTGTTCACTTTGAATTTCAAGCATGGACTGTTTGTGTATGGTGTGTTTACAGTATTTTCAGCAGAGGATTTAGGCTGAGAAGAGCTCTGTGACTGCATGCAATATGCAGTTCTTTCAGAAGGCAGTGTTTTTATATCAATAACCATCATATGTGCCTTGAAAACTGGTGTGTCAGGAAATTTCTGCTCTTGTGGTAGGCCAGCGAGAGAAGTCTGTGCTTATTTGACAGGGCTAAATTCTGCTTGACTCTCTGTAACCTCAGACCACTCATGGAGCTTTGATCAACAGTTGAAGTAGCTCCTTCTTTTCTAAGTTGTCACAAACAATGAAATATTCACAGAGATTTTCATTAAACACCTCATTTCATTAAATATATTAAATATAAATTATAATCTTGGACCATTTGTAGATCACATGGTAGAAAAAGTATTGAAATTGTGTGTAGTAAAGGCTGTATTGCACGTCTGTATAGCAGCCTTTTTTTTTTCCAGTGCACTGAACCATAGGGAAAACTGTACTGCCTTACAGCAGTGTGTATATGCAGAGTATGGAAAGGACAATGTATGTCTCTTGGGTAAATGTACCCAAATGTCACCACCAGGTGGACAGGATGGCAATATGCTTATTCATCACACTGTCATCTGAAATTTTACTAAGCTAATTTTCTGTGTTTTGATAAGTCCTTTGTAAATTTCTAAGGCAGTGAAGCTTCTGGGTCCTGGCATCCACAAATGAACAAGTAAATTACAGATTCCCAAAACTTGGCTGTGACACTTGTCTATTTCTCCAGTATCTCTTCCAAAACCAGCTCTCTGAACATTTTCTTGCTTTATGGAGTCCATGGTCAGGATCAAGAACTTCTTTATGTTTAAATTAACATTTCAGGGACTAAAGACAGAGGAAGTGGGTTTGGGTATAGAAAACATGTTTGCTTGTTTTTTAAATAAAGTATCTCTACACTTGCCCAGGTGAGAAAATGCAAGATTTTCCTTCAGAAATGGAGCATTCTTCCTTCCTTCCCTGAATGCAGCCTGGGAGCAATTTCAGTGTGGTTTGTCCTCAGAGAGGATTTGCTTTTTTAAGTGGTTGGCTCCTGCAAATCCCAGACTTGCTAACTTGTTCCTTTCTACAGTAAGGGTTTTGGCTATATGTACTGGGATAACTTCTTTGGGTAGCTTTTCATTCCTTTAAAAAAACCTCAAGTGCACTCACACCAACAAAATACCCAGCATAGATGTTTTTAGATGACAGCTACGTTTCACTTCCCAGATGTATACCATAACCCCAAAATAAAGTTCCTCATTTCACTCAGCTGAAGTGCTTCACCTCACCCTCTTACTGTGGAGAATGTTCGACCGCTGTAGTTAGTGATGCAAATGACACCAACCTGCCAGTTTCTTTCTAGCCCTGCGTATTGGGGTAGGATTAGCAGTTTATCCCAAGTGTAATCTGGAGGCATAACTCTTCTCAAATGGACTTGCATATGGGTAGCCCAGTGCTGGAATCAGACACTAAATTCTAAGGCTGGAATGGCAAGTGACCCTAGTGATAAGATGGCATGCGGGCAGCTGATCTGAGGATGCAGCCACCACCTTTCATTAATTAACTCTTGCGGATTTACTCTTGTGAATTTACTACGGGATTGTTTTTCTGTCTGCAGGCAAGATTTTCCTGTGTGCAGTGAAGGGACTTCTGTCTCACCATGTTAAATGTCCTTCCAACTAATCAGATACCCATGCTGGGAATGAGATAAGATGTGATTTTGTTTTGACTGCCTCCAAGGTCAGAGCTGTTGTTTGCATGACTTCAAGCAGATTTGGTAGGCTGCTGACATCCGTGTCTGTCTTCTTTTGTGATAATCCTTTGTCCCTTGGAGAGAGGGGAGAAACGGAGAAGCCAACTGCAAAGAAGCACTTTTGGGTGTTTTGCAAGGCATTACAGGTGAATTCTATGGATATCAGAGCAAAAAGCTGTGGAGCTGCCTGCAAAGTTGCTTGTGACCTAAGCTTCAGGCAGCACACAGTAGTAGTGCGTTTTAAGCAGTGTTTCCCTGTTCCCACATGTAAAACAGCCAGGGTCTCTGTGAGAACTACACATCCAGAAGGGATATGAGCAAGGGCCAAGGTGAGCTGTTTGCAAGGTATGCAGAGCTTCCTGTGGTGTTCTGAAGTTGTGGTGAGCCATGCTGTGATGATGATGGGAAGTGGTGGGAGCAGCCCATCTTCTGGACAGAGCCAAGTTCAGCTGGAGACTCTGGCAAGTGACAACAGAGAGTCTGTTCCATGGCTGAGCTAGCACAGGTGACACGTGTCTGTGTCTTCTGCAGCAGTGTGGGTAGCAGTCGAAGGGCTCTCCTGGAGCAAACCAGTACACATCAACTGAGCTGGGTGAGCACAGCCTGCTCTAGGATGGCTCTGAAGTGCTCTGCAGAAATGTCGTGCTGTGACTTCTTTTTCAGTGCCTTTAGAGAGAGGCCACATGCTTGAAAGTCAGCTGAGACTTACCATCTCCTGAAAGTGTGGGGCTGGCTCTTCCTGCAGCAGTCTCTGAGGGAAATCTAACAGTCATCTGCCTCTAACACAGCAGGTTTGGTGCCTGGTTGTGGTTTTTGCCCAATTATGTGCTTAAATATTAATGGGAACTGAAGTGGTTCTGTTGCCATCTCTGAGAGCAGACAGGCTGTCTGGGAGGTTCAGTTTGTTTGGTATTGTCCCAGAGAAATTCAGTTTGCTTTGTAAACAAACTCTTGTTCAGAGGTTTTACTGATGCAGTCTGCAGCTGCTTCCATAGGCTTGAAGCCTTATTTTAAAGCTTAGCAAAAGCAAAGTAATGGACCTCTTGGTCAGACATGCCTGTGTTGCAGCTGTCCCACACTAGCAGATAGTGAGGTGGAATATGTCATGAAGGCTTGTATGTCTACTGAATTTGCTGATTTAGTGGAGCTTCATGGGGCTAATGTGACCATAGCACATTGGGGTGTGCAGGTCATAGTGATATGGTATATGCAGGTAGGTGATAGTGTTGTACATTTTACAGTGAGGTGACACAGTACTTCAAAATAAATTTTATATATATTTTTATGATTATAACTGGCACAGTTACCTGATGAGCATATCTCTTCCTGAGCTGGTGTGATGTATGGAGCTGTAAGGGAGGTTTTCTGTGCTGCTGTGGGGAGGGCATTGCTGGAAGGAGATACTCCTCTCCAGTTTCAGTATGGTACCTCTCTCGTCTCCTGATGCAGCGGGAATGGGCTGTGTGCATCTCTCGGTCCTTCCATGAAATGTGGATTTTTGTCGTGTCACGGGAGGGTGAATGAAGCTGTTCCACGTGTGCTGAAGTTGGTTGTTGGATTTCAATATGCTTCTTTTAGCCTGGGAAAAGTAGTACACTAGCAAAGTTAAAGGGAATATTGCAGATGATTGGGTTTATAGGATACCTGAGGTAACTGGAGCAAAGCAGTTTTATTGATGGCTGGCTGTTCACATATATGTGTCTGGAGGGTTGATCCAGAGTTATCCT
>WAAG01066157.1:1609-12233 GCA_013390105.1 Tichodroma muraria
CGGCCCGGCCCGGCCCGGGGTGTGGGGGGCGCGGAGCGGGAGGGGCGCGGGGCCGGTCCGAGTGTGCGCGGGGAGCACGGGGAGGGGGCGGCTCAGCCGCGCCGTCGCCGTGGAAACGCGCGGGGCCGCATCCGCAGGGCCGCGCTCAGCCCCGCCGCAGCTTTTCGGGGGATGCGGGGAAAGCGGGGCGTCGTCATGGAAACGCCGGGAGCCCCCTGGACCGGCCAGGCATCCCCGGGCCTCGGGCTCAGGTTCGACGGGACGGGGGAGCACAGAGCCACAGGGTGCTGCTTCACTAAGGCTCAGGTGCTGTGGATGGGCTGGAGCTCTGGATCCAGGCTGGGAGAGCTGGAGTTGTTCGCCTGGAGAAGAGCAGGCTCCAGGGAGACCTTAGAGACATTTTCCAGTGCCTAAAGGGGCTCCAGGGGACCTGGAGAGGGACTTTGGACAAAGATCTGGAGGGACAGGACACAGGGAATGGCTTCCCACTGCCAGAGGGCAGGATTGGGTGAGATATTGGGAGGGAATTCTTCCCTGTGAGAATGGTGAGGCCCTTACACAGGTTGCCCACAGAAGCTGTGGCTGCCCCTGGATCCCTGGGAGTGTCCAAGGCCAGGCTGGAAGGGGCTTGGAGCAACCTGGGATAGTGGAAGATGCCCCCACCCAAGTGGGCATGAATGAGATGAGCCTCTAAGGTCCCTCCCAATCCAAACCATTCTAAGATTGTGATTGACTAAACACCCATCTGAGAGGAATCAGACAACACCAATGGAGATGCGTCCTCCACAGCAGCCAAGGGGCCCTGGAGACCGTATCAGCTCCCCAGGCCTTGTCTGGCTTCAGTACCAGGACAGAATGCCCTCTGCAGCACTCCAACCACAGGCCTGAAGAGGGACCAGAAGATGCTAATCCCCAAATTACACCCCAAGATCCCTGGGAAGTGAAAGGATCACTCTGACTGATCCTGTAGTGGAAATGCAGGATGGGCACACTGCAGTAGTGCTTCCAAATGGTTCTGGTCAAACCCAGGGCTGCTCACCTGCCCACCCTTCAGTATTCTGTGGCCACACAAGAAGTGTCTTCAGACGCACAAGATCTGTCCCACCTACCTGCAGAAATTGGGAGTGGAAGGAACCAAGGCTAGAAGCACAAGGGCCAAATGTACAAAAAACTTCTGAGAAGAGCCCTCGATGTGTTTTGGATGGGCTGGGGAGAGGTGACTGTCTGCTCACCCTGACAGCTGGTTCTGGCTGCTTTGAACCCAGGGCACAGAGTGTTCCTGCTCACTTTGGAGACTGTAGGAACAGCCTCACAGTTTTAGTGTATCTGCACGATCCTTGCCACCTTGAGTTTTGTACTCCAAAATTTTTACCACATTAAAAATACTAAGTCAGACTCTGATGAAGCAACAGATCCTTTAAATCAGGAGGGAAGTAACAATATATTTCCTTTGCTGCTACAGCCTTCTTACCCATTTTCAAATAAAACTCCAGTAACACAGTGTAGAAAAAGATTTTCCCATGTCAATCCTTTTATGCTGCAGAGGGAAGGTCAAACATTTGAGTCAGGAGCAGAATGAAACTCAGCCACTTGAAAAGAAACCCATCAGGTCCCTGTTCCTGGCTGAGCTTGCTGCAAAAAAACAATCAGGAATCCAGAATGATGAATTCCTAGGGAATAGCTACATTAGGTAAAAAGGAAACAGCCCTGGCTTCCCAGGGAGCCCTCTGGCTGATATGAAATCAGACCATTTCCCTCTCTGTGCCTCAGCTTCCATTTCTGTGACCTCTGTTGGAAAAGGCCTGAATTTATACCTCAGAGTTTGGGAAGCTATCCTGGAGAAGGGTCTCAGGGGCTTTGGGCTGAGAGCAAGCAGAACAGGAGCCAGCAGTGCCCTGGCAGCCCCAAGGGCCAGCCCTGCTCCAGGGGACATCATGGTGATGACTGTCCTGTTCTGCTCTGCACCGGGGCAACCTCACCTCCAGTCCTGGGGACAGTTTGGGCCCCTCAGCACACAAAGGACATCTGAGGGCTGGAGTTGTGTCCAGAGGACGGGACCAAGATGGTGAAAGGTCCCACAGGCAGGACTTGGGAGGAGCAGCTGAGGCCACTTGGCCCATTCAGCTGGGAGGAGGGAAGGCAGAGGGGTGACCTCATTGCTGTCTGCACCTTCCTCCCAGGACAGCAGGTGCTGATCTCCCCCTTCTGGAACCAGCAACAGGACCCGAGGAGACAGAATGAAGCTGCCTCATGGGAAGTTCAGGTGGGACTGAATTAGAAAAAGGTTCCTCACCCAGAGGCTGCTCAGTGCCTGGAAGGGGCTCCCCAGGGAAGCAGTCACAGCACTAAGTTCAGGGAGTGTCTGGACAACACTCAGTCCCCTATGGTTTAATTTTAGGTTGTCCTGCCAGGAGCAGGGTTTTGGACTCAATGATCCTTATGGATCCCCTCCAGCTTGAGCTATTCTGGGATTCCATGAACTTTTGTTTACTTAAACTTAGCTCTTTGTAATGCTTTTATGATTTAATTTATTCTGACATGGATTTTTCTACTCTATTGTGCCATTAGTCCCATGAGACCTAATGTGCGCAGGGCTGTGCTGCTCTGGGACTTGTTTGGCTGGGATTCGTCCCCATAACATCCTGCTATTCACAGGATGGCAGCATGAACATGGTAGTGCCTGTCACTCCTGTCCTCACCCAGTCATGTCCCAAAAGCATGGCAGAGACCTCATAAAACAGGAAGCAACAGGAAGCTGCTGCCATCCGCAGCTTTTATTCCCACTGGGAAGGTCACTGCAATGCTGTGTATCAGTTTCATGCTTTCTTCTAGGGGAATGTTGTGTGTGAACTACAGGACAGTTCTGGTTTGGGTTGCCACATGTACACAGCTGACACCTGAATGAGGCAAGTGGTGGATTACACTATCAGTGTCACAGAGCAACTGGTTTTAATTGTCAGCAAATATACCCAGACAAGGTAATTGGAGAGGCCAATTACCTTCTAAAATGAATAAGAAGCGTATTTAAGGTATTCTAAATTAGACAACCCTGCAAAAAGCCATTTTCTGTGAACAAGAGGATGTTGCCCTTGAGTCAGAGAATCACTCGGAATCATGCTCAAAACTTGAGTCCTTGTACAAGCTGGTGTGAACTACACCCTGAGACGTGCATTAGCTGCAGACATCTTTCTGTGGTCAGCACTTTTTCCGTGGTGTGGATCATACCAACTGCTTTGCCATTCCTTCTCCAACAGGAACATGCCTGTGTGTTTCCAACCCAGCCTGGTAAAGACAGATGTTGCTAAAATAGTGGAAGTTTATGGGCCACTTCAGAGCAGTTTGTTTGTTGCAAACTTTTACTGGATTATGAAACAGTGAAACTTCCCCTCTGACACCTACACACCTACACACACATTTAGCAAGCTAATAATGTGTGAGGGAGCTGTGAGAGTTGAGCCCATATTCTGCTATTCCATCCTTTTCACCTAACTGCAAAAAAAAAGGGGGGAAAAGGGCTGATCATGGTATAAAAGTGACCAATGTGAACCTAAGGGCACATAGAAAAAAGTCCTGAACTGCTGCCACTACACAGAACAATATTTGTGTTAGTTATGCTTCTCACCTTTTAGAGTAACATGTACCCGTTTGCTTTGAACAGCCCTGACAAAGTCAGGACACAGTAGAGTTGTTGAGGGTGTTGCAGGAACGTTATCACCAACTACATACAAATGATGCATCTTTCAAACGATCCCAGGGTTTGCATCACCTCTCAAAGACATTCCCAGCCCCTCAGCTATTTGTTGGAGTTTCCAGGCTCCTCAGCCAAGTTCCTGCTTTCACAGCTTTTGCTCTTTGATGTATGAAATTGTTCTGTGGATGTTATAGTGCCAACCTAAACTAGACTTCAGTAGGAATTGGAAACAGTTCAAGTTACTCCATGTGTGAAGAAATCCAAGAACTGTTTCAAATGCCCCTCCCCATTGCTCATCTAAAGGTTGCTACAATCAGGATTGGGATAGTCATCTCCTGATTGTAAATAGTCTGAAACCACAGAATTTAGGAGTAGAAACGTTACAGTAGGAAAAAGGAGGGTCACTTACTTGGGCCCCTCAGCTGTGCTCCATGCAGTGATACTGCAAGGTGAGAGACTTATTTTAGTGTACATCAGACACAGAAGTTGTGCCCTTCCTTACAGCAACACAACTCTTCCTGACATAGAATCAAATAAAAAGTTAATCAAATAGAGAGAGGTTGTGGCTGCCCCATCTCTGGAAGGCTCCAAGGCCAGGTTGGAGGGGGCTTGGAGCAGCCTAGTCTGGTGGCAGGAATCCCTGCCCATGACAGTGGGTGGGACTGGATGAGCTTTGAGGTCCCTCCAGCCCAAACCAGTCTGTGATTCCATGATTTAAGGACAAAAATTGCATTTATGTCAAAAAACACATGGAGGGATGCTTTTTCAAATATAGGAAAAGGTCAGGACCAGATTGCAAATACAGTCCCAGATTCTAAGTTTCACTTTTAAAAGTAGTGTTGATTTCTCTTTCACAATTTGCTACAGGGCACTTAGATTTTATCAATCCTGCACCCCACATTTGATGAGAAGGCAGGTTCCTCTTTTGTCTTTTTAAAGACAAATTTATAGTGATTATACCAAATGTAAAAAAACCCCAAAACACACACACAAACAAAAAGCCCACCAAAAAACCCCCCCAAAAACCCAAACAAACCACCACAAACAACAACAAAACAAGTCAGGTACCCAGTTCTGAAGCACATCCCAAAAAGGTTGTTTCCAGGGTCAGGTTAAAAACTGAGTTATGGCAATGCCAAGTGGTTTTCCCATCAAACTACTGCCGCTACTGCAGGCAGAGCAAAGCATGTGCAGCCAGCATGCAGGTCCTAGCCTTTTATTCTTGGAGATTTATCCCAACCCCTTTCATCACACCCAAAAGAGATCTCTGGAATAATCACACTTGTGATGACAAACACACACCAGCCTCAGAGCGTTCCACTCCTACAAAAAGTGCTGCTGACAGAGCTGGAACACTGAGGGTGTTTGGGTTTTGTTGGTTCCTTACAGCATTATCACAAGCTTTGCACTTCACTACCTGGCTCAGGATCTGGCACTACCAAAACCCTCCTGGCTTTCCAAAGGAAACCCATCCAGAAGGATGAGTCATGCCAAGGAATCCCTGCTTCATTTGCACAGTGAGGGGCAGCAGCCAAAGGAGACAATGTGGCTCCAGTAACACAGAAAGAAATCTTGATATTTAAAGAAGTTTCAGGTAAATTGGTTAAATGCAATCTGGCCCCTCCCCATAATTCATGAATAAGGACTCAAAACATAGCCTCTGTCACTCAGAAAGCTGAGTGTAGCCGGTTAAGTGCCATCACTCTGCATTGCTGACCAAGGCTGGTGTGCCCATGGCCTCGGAATGGCCGGGACATCCTCGGGCTGGCACTGGGGTCAGTTTAAGAAGGGATTGTCTACAAAAACGTAATGGTCAACATCTTGTTATCACACAAACTGGGAATATGCACATGTACCTTTCAACCTGAGCTCCAAGCTCAATCCTTTTGAGGAGTGTGGTATGTATTTTACAAGAGTTCTCTGCCAAGTTGTTTTACAAAGAGAAGCAGCTTCCTCTGAAGTCTGACCTACCCCATGATCAGAAGTATAACTAAATCAGCTTAACTCAAGTATGTCCTCAAGTGTATCTTAGGCTGTAAGCCTGAACTTTTCTTACCCAGTCTGAGCTCTGTAGGAAGCCCCCAGTACTCCCCTCCCATCTGAGATGCTGCAGTAATCAACACTGCAACACCATTTTTCCACTCATGCTAAAATACACCACCCTTAGCAAAAAGCTCCAATTTAACCCAAAAACTCCTTATCACAAATTACCACCAGGGTCAGGTCCAGATTAACACTGCAGCACCCAGGCTGATAACCTGATCTTATGGCAACAACAGGCACGGAACCACTCCAGGTTCCAGGAACATGAGCTCGGAACTGACTGCTCTACCTAGTTCCCCCTCTGCCACCAGCATGGACACTCACCTGCAACAGGCAAAGGACAGCTTTGCAGAGGATGATCAGGAAATAGTGAGAAACTGAATTTCAGGGGAGTTGTTTATAGCATAAAGAAATTCCAGGAAAGACAAGTTGGCATCAAGTCACATTTCACATGTGCCCCTTGCTCACCCAATTCCTCTGGGCAGGTGTGTAACTTGTGACCAGAAGTGCAGCTGTCACACCCAGCCACACCTGCAGAAGGGACAAGGTGACACACTGGGAACACAAAGAGCTTGTCAAGAGCTACCAAGTCTCTCACTAAACCAAAGAAGTTTTCTCCATAAAAGCAGGGTAAGTTGTGATTTCCCCAGCAAAAGGCAGAGCAAGAATCCCATTTCACTGCAATGAACACAAGAGTTTGAGTCACCAATTTAATTTATACAAGTCAAACTACATGTTGTATAAAGAGTACAAGGCAGTTCTAATGTTTTCTACTGCATGTTACAAAAATCAATTTAACTATAAAGGGGAGTTTTTGGGATGAGTCCTATTCCATAATTTAAGTGAATTGGCAACTGTGGTTTAGCAAAGCCTTTGTTAAAACTAGAACTCTAGCTCCAAGAGATTACATTTCCAATAAAGTTCGGACCTACGCACAAGAGGATTATAGTTCTCCTAGTCTGAAGCAGAACGTTAACATAAGTGAGTCAAAGGGGAGGGAAGACAGATTTCTTTACCGGGGTTTCATATCCAATGGGGATTCAGAGGCTGACAAACCATACAGCATACTAACGACTTGGACCACATCCAAGAGACACTTTTGTGTCTGACACCAGTGACACTTGAGATTCAAGCAAGAAACATCATAAAGCTTTTATTCTTTCGAGTCTGGAACAAAGGAGTTTTCAGCAATACTGTAGTTCAGGTTCCAGACTACCTTTGTTACCTTTAATACAGTCTCAGTATGGGGGAATGTTATTTTGGCAAGTCAAGGTACAACATAAGTCCTCCAACTTGAGTTTATTGCTGGTCTATAATCTTCCTAGTACTGTTACTGGTTTATACAGTTTGCTGCCTGCTCCCAAAATTAAGATAAACTGTGTGACCTGCCCAGCAAGGCAATCCTGCCTTTGGCAGCAAGCTGAAACCTATGAAGCTAATGACATCCATAGTTCTAATGACATGAAAAAAAATAGGAAAAAAAGGATTCTTTCAAAAAGCCCATATTTAAGCCTGTTTATATTCAGTTTATTTTTAATATAAAAACCATCTTGCATTTAAGAGTAGTTAAGTTACTCCTGCAGAATTGCTATAAAATCAAACTTTCAGCTCAATTTCTACAAAAGGGGGACTCTTCCTGCTTTGTACCACCATTCCACCTGGTCCTGTCAAATTTGGGATACAAATTAAACATTTACCTTATGACTTAGTTCTTAGGCCATTCACTCCTGCAAGAGAAAAAACCAACTTCTGAACCAACTAACGTAACACTAATGGCCTGACAGGTAGGAAGATGTTCCATAATAGTGTGCAAGGTGACAGTTTTAGTCCTAATCTCTTGAACTGGATCTTGATCGCGAGCGGGACTTTGAGCGAGACCTGGAATGGGACCTGGACGCAGCTCTTTTGGGCGGTGACTCGGAGCGAGCCTTGGCAGATGGCTGCTGCTGTGGAGAGTTGGAGCGAGACCTGCTCCTGGACCTGGACTTAGACTTAGCATCCCCTTTACCATTTTCTTTCGGAGACCGAGACCTGGACCTGGATCTGGACCGGGACTTCTCAGACTTCTCCTTGGATCTGCTGTGCGAGCGTGAACCCCTGTCAGACTTGGGTTTGGATTTACTCTTTGATCTGGACTTCCTGCTTTTGGATCGGGAACGGGAGCGGTCCTTGCTTCGTGACCTGGATTTAGATCTTTCAAAGAGAGAGAGAGTTTATCCTGTGTGGCCTGCAGTGCACTTCCAGCAGCTGCAAATATCTGTCAGTGAGGGAATTCCAGCACTGGCAGCGTTAACTCTGGGGTGTTAACTTACCGGGAACGGCTTTTGGAGACACTACGGGATCTGCTGCGGCTGCTCCGACTTCTCCGACTTCTGCTTCTAGACCGTCTTCTGGATCGTGACCTGCAGACATTTAAAATGTCACTCCCTTTTCTCTTTAACTGGTTGTGCCCTCCATCATCAAGTACAGGATGAAAGGGATCTTAAAGATCACCTTTTCCCACCCCTGCCATGGACAGGGACACTTTGCACTATCCCAGGTTGCTCCAAACTGCATCCAGCCTGGCCTTGGACACTTCCAGGGATGGGGTAGCCACAGCTTCTCTGGGAAATCCACCCTCACAGGGAAGAATCTTCCTGAATGCATCTAATATATTGTGCTATCTAGCACCATAATCTAACAGAGAAAAGCTGCTACAGACCTTCTCAAGAGCAAGGGTGGTCTCACCAGGGTGGGTTTAACATACAGTCAGTGAATCACACCTGAGGTTTCACATGCGAAAAACTGCTCAAAACCTGGCTTTGCTGTATGATGTAAAATATTTCCTTCTACACTGAGGCCTCTTCCTATTCCTAAACCATCAGCTGAAGGTAACTGCTGCAGGTAGAGTACCCACCCCCATGCTGACTGTAACCAGTGTGCTCCCCTGAGTTACCTGGACCTGCTGCCAGAGTAGGATCGCCTGTGGCTGGAGCGTGGCTTGTCCTCCACCAGCCTGATCTTCCTGCCATTTATCTCTGTGCCATCCAGCTTGTCCAGGGCACGTTTCATGTCCGAGTATGACCGGAACTCGATCACACCTTCATTTGTACGTTCTTTGTGGGCATCTGCATAGGTCACCTCCCCAGCCTGCCGCATGAAATCCTGCAGGGAGCACAGGACAGTTACAGAACGGGGGGGGCTCTGCAAGCAGCACTCAAATGTGCACAAATGCTTTTTAATTATTCTACTGCAACAAAATCTACATTGGTATTAAAGGAAGCTATTGCTTCCTGATATTCACAACAGACTCCACACAGAACATCAATACCTACTTTTAAATCCTGCCAACTACAGCGACTGGAAAGGTTCTCAACAATCAGCCTGAACTCTGTACGAACGGGCGGTCCGTATTTATCTCGTCCCGATTGTCTCCGACTGCTATATCCACCACCACCCCCACCTTGATCGTACAAAGAAACAAAGTTAGGTCGTCTCCTAGCATGAAAGAAGCTCAATGTTCTGAAAAAGTTAGTTTAACAGTCATATTTACTGGAGTAGGACTTTATTTCGCTAAGCCTCCAATAAACTTTGCAATTTTGCCATGATCTATATTAATGGCAAATCAAACAGACTAACATCCTACAAGTCTGTGTTCCTAAGATCTGTTAGAGAGTGACTGCTCCTTATTAGATTCACCTTGCTAAGTTTTATTTTACAGAACATTGTAAAATATAAAACTTAACTGATTACATGCATTTCTACATTTTACAAAAACGTTTACTAGTTACACTAAGTACTTACATCACAGTATGAGGTTTTTGGTGGTGGTTTGGCCACAAAACACGCAAGGTAACAGTCACCTAGTTCAGTTTAACCAGTTTTGTCTAACCCTTGGAATCCTCACCATCACCCTGCGTCTAATGGCAAAAGGCTGCTGTCGTCATGGCTTCCGGTAAGGTCAGCCAAAGGGTCATAGGGCAAGGGTCACACAATGTATGGAAAAGCCATGGCCAGGAAAGGCAGTCATCTTAGCCTCAGTGGACACAGCCTCAGCCCCACTGGTCACTTTTAAATTGAAACATCAAGGACTTGTTAAAAAGTTTGAATTGAACATGCAACAATTTTAAAACAACATACATTTGATTTTTTAAAAAAAGACAGAAACCCACCTCCCCAACACCACGCTTCGAAACACCACCGAACAATCAACCTTAGTACTTTTAATTACAGTACTAGGCTGTTCAAGCTCCACACAGCTCAGCTCAAGAAGCTACAGGAGTGAGCCGAGCACAGGAATATTTACAATACCCCCCCATTAGCACAATAGATTCCTGCTCCAAAACCTTGCCCCCCACCTCCCATACATCCAACTGAATCAATCACATGAAAGTTCACAGCTGAGCGATTCTCCCCCCAATTACACAACGATATTTATACACTAACATTACTGATGCAACATCGCTGTCACATCTAAACGCTCCCAGGAATACTGGAGCCGTTAATAACCAGAGCAAACCCTTTCTAGAAGGCCACAATTTAGCAACCAGAACTGATCCGGGATACCCGAGGACGCCGCTGGTGCCGGGGAAAACGCTGCAGCCACAGCGGTGTACCGGGTACCCCCCCGCTAACGACCCCCACGCCCCACCCCAGATCCAGGGTTCGCTGCCAGCCGAGCCCCGCCCGCCGCCGCCCCGAGCCCCGCGGGGAGGGACGGGCCCGGACTCACTGCGGCTGCTGTAGCTGTAGCCGTCTCTGTCGCGGCGGGGACCGCGGGCGTGCTCCACGATAACCCGCTCCCCGCACAGGTCCTTCCCGTTCAGCTCGTACACGGCATCGTCGGCGTCGCGGGAGTCCTCGAACTCCACGAAGCCGTAGCTGAGCAGCGGAGAAAGGCCCAATCAGGCG
>WAAG01066157.1:12644-39607 GCA_013390105.1 Tichodroma muraria
GGCGCCCGCCGCCCGCCGCCGCTTTTATACCGGGAGGCGGGGCCCGCGCCAACGTCACGCCGCCGCCGCGCGCGCTCGAAGGGTGCTGCTTGAGCGCTGCGCGCGCGCGCAGTCGGGGCCGTGGGTGGGGCTGGGCGGGCGCGCAGGACCTGGGTGCGGTTCTGCGCGTGCGCTGGCGGCGCGCGGAGCGTCACGCGCGGAGCCCCTCAGAGCCCCGGGATCAGCCCCGCAGAGCTCCCGGGGTCAGTCCATCCGGGCATTGTCACCGCCTCCTGAGAGACCTGGCTGCCCCAAGGGCTCCGTATGTGGAGCTCGTTCCAGGCACAGCTGCGCAGGAGAATCCCAAACACCAGCCTAGAGTCACCAAGAGTGTGTCCTGACTTCCCTTTAATGTTCTTGTTAAAAACACGTATTGTTGGCTTTTCGCAAATATTAAGATGAATACTATATGTATAATGTTAAAATAGCTTTGCTGTATAGATATAGTTTTTATTTCTGCTGTTAACAAAAATTAAGCACAGTGGTAATAGTTGATATAGTATGCTTAGACTGTCTGCCTAGTTAAGATAACATCCAGTGAACACCTGATAAGGACCCTGCTATTGCCACACCAATTATCAGCACTGACCGTCTGTGGGAAGGATAAACCAAAGCCCAAACCGACAGTGATGGTGAAGATAGATTAAGACTACAGCTAAGAAGCATGCATACTCTAAAAAGGCGGACCCAAGAAGTGGCCATGTAAAACAGTTCCTGGAATGTATGAATATGCAACAGACTGATGCAATAGAAATGGTATAAAAAAGGTGTTTCCAAGACACCAGGGGTGCTCTTGGCTGAATGCCAAGCACCCGGCCGTAAAAACCCTTTGCTTTATTATCTCTGTCTCCTTTTATCCTCTATTAAACTTTTATTAAATTTTACCAGGGTGAACCTCGTTTTTCACAGTTCTGAATTAGGAAAATTCTCCCAATCTCTTGATAAAAATCCTCTCAATATGTGGCTAAATGCACTGTTACAGTCTGCTGGGCTTTACATTCAAAGTATTCAGAGTATACTTGATTTGTATATTTGAGACAAACTTCTATATATCTAATTATTATACTTGTATTATAGTAAATATTTAGATTTTATATAAGCATATCTATTCTAATGCAGATAATTTTTTTTTGTTGCAAACTACATAGTCAAAATAGTAAAAAGGCCACCTCAATCCTACTCCAGGATTTTTCCCAGGTGCTTTAAAAGCAGCATGCATTCACCTCATGCTTCCATGCTGGAAAATCCCTGTCTGTGACAGCCCAGGGCACTGCCACTGCCTTCCCTTTCTAGGGTGCTGCCCTGAGTAAATCTGTAACAAAGCAACTGCTGAGTTTGAGTTACAGAACTGTGAGAATCTCTCAAGTCTCATTTTTTTCTCATTTAATAAAAGCTTGATTCACATAGTGCAACATGCAGCGAATAACCTTACAGTGGAAAGGGCTCGGATGATTTCACAAATTCATGGAGTGTTTTCTGTGTGCAGTTACAGCAACTAATTTACAAGTTGCTGTAATATTTATTTACTATGATATACAGATATTTTGACTTATAGGTAAATTTAACTGTTACACATCTACACATCTGTGTAGAAAATTCTAAAAGCCTTTTTTAAGTCCTGAATAGCCCAACACAGAGAGGAACAATACGAGAGATGTTGTACCTTGCCCCTGAGCCCACTGAAATAAAAACTCTCCTGGAAGTGTTGGGATGTAGCTCACACTCAGGATTTTCCATACTTAGCTGCTCTGTTGGAGAACAAGCTCTGAAGCACCAGAGCTTTCTCAGAAACTGGTAAGTCGGAAAACTTTATTACTGAAGTAAAGTCACAGCGTCTCTGAGCCTCTCCTCTGGGCAGCAACACCATTGCACTGAGTGGTGCATACACAGAATTAAAGGATGAATTCTACCAAAGACTTAAAATGTAAAAAGACCCATTATTTAAGTAATTTGTGTCTCCTTTGGGATAACTGCAGGTTGTAGTGCCTAGTCCCAAAGCTCCTCTCCCCACCATAGCTGGATTCTGTTATTTTCCACTCCTCCCCAGGAAATGACTCCCTGGCACACATTTTAAAACCCTTGATAGGGGCATTCACCTGGAATTGTCTGTGCCAGCAACTATGGAGCTGCCTGTAAGACCCACTGGAAACAAACCCATTAGACAGGTGCAGCTAAACCACCCTGGTCAAGGCAGTGTGAAAGCCTGGACTAAAGTTCAAGGATAAAGAGGAAAACTCAGCCTGTTTTTAAGGGCTTCCCTGCAAGTGGATGCTCTTCAAGACCAGAGCCCTGAGGAACTGCCTTTCTCCAAATATCTGCCCTTCAATGCTCTTTTCACAGCCCATAAAAGGTGCTCATCCCATAGGTGATGATACTCATTTCAACATCTCTGCCTCTCAGTAAAAGGAATTTCCTTCCCCTTCCAACAGAGAAAAATAAATTCTTGATGGAAAAAAGTGCTATTCATGCAACCTCTGAGATCTGAGCCCTTGGCTGGTGTTTATATCAGCACCTTTTCTAAGGAGAACATCCCTGTTCTGTGCCCTAGAGGTGGATGAAATTTGCAGCCTGTTCAGCTCAGGGCTGTACAGAGTGGGAATGATCACAGGCCCTGTGCTTCCTGGCTAGTTTTTGTGCACACAGGTAGCTGAGCTTTGGCCCTGCCCACCCTGGGAGCACAGGTGGTGGCAGACAAAAGTACATGAGGGAATTGGTTCTCCTATAATGAGACAACCTGACAAACCCACTCCCAAAAGCAAAGTCAGGTTAGAAAAATCTCCAAACCAGTCGGCAACAAAGCAAGACCGGAGTGAGACAGATCAGGAAAGGGACAAATGGCACTAGGAACGCATTTCCTGGGTCAGGAAGTGTCCAGATGGGAAAAGGAGACACAGTTCCCTGCTTCCTGCTGGTGTATGAGCAGATCCAGTGGGATCTCAGCACAGGCACCTCCCCGGGGCTGGGCCAGCGCAGCCCCCAGAGCAGCTCCACAGCTGGGCCAGGGCCTCTACAGTCAGGGCCCCTTTCTCCAAAGCATCAGTGCCTCAGCCCCGTGTACTCTTTGCAATATACAGAGGATGTGACACACGGGATGAGGAGTCCTGTGTCCCACGGGATGCTGATATACCAGCACTGGCTGTTGTGTCTTTCTGGCTTCAAGGGCCCTGATAATGTGATGGCCGTCTCTGGTGGAACATCTCAAGGCCCTTGGCAGGTGGCAGCAGAGTGAGATTTGCTGAGGCCACAAGCAAAGGGAGGGAGGATTCATGTTAGGATCTTGTCCTTCTGTTTTGTTTTTCCTGTCCTTGAGAAGGAATCAAGAGTCTTCAAGGTGCCTCCTCACTTGGTACCACATCTTTCTTCAGTACCCTCTCAAGCCATTTGCAAATCTTTCCTTCTCACATCCCCTGCCCTTTTTTCAGTGTTTGTCCCCCATAATTAGTGATGTGTTTTTCACATTGTTAGTTCTTCCTCTAGCTTTTGCCCACATTGATCCTGGATTAGCACCAGCCTGGGGCCCAAAAGGTGAATGGCAAAACCTCTCCTATTCCAAGGCCATTTAGGGACATCTCCAACCAGTCTTGGCTGTAATTAGGATGGTCTCACCCTTGTGCTATCTTATTCCTTCTCTTTTGGTCTGTTGGAAATCCTGGAAGACAAGAACTGGCTGTAAAACAGTGACACAGTGACCAGAGGTGAACCTCATCTCTCCCAGTCCAGGCAGGCTCAAAGCAAATGCAGATAAGATCCAATTATCTCCTCCATCCTTCTGGATCAGTGCCTGACCTCTCTCTGTTGTGCCCTGTCATTTTTACACCTTTGATTGGCAGTGCTGTACTCCTGACACCCACAAGCACGCAGCGGGCTCGGCCTTTAATCCACAGCTTTTCTCACACCCAGAGGGATGTGTACTCCTGGGACTCAGGATAAACCCCCAAACCTGTGAGTTTTATGTTTTAATCCACCAAATCAAACTGATTTAAGCTGGTGCTGCTCAACTGGAACCTGCAACTCTGTAGTTCAAGCCTTTGTTCCTTTTCCCTGGGCACTTAAGAGAAATGAAGACAGACTAGTATCATGGCATTTCTATGCCACAGTGGAAGGAGGGAGGAATGTCAGAAGAAGAAATTACATTCATTTTTTTCCCTCCTAAGAGCAAAAGGCTCTGATCTCTCAGTACAAAGGTTCGAATCTGTAATTAATCATAATCTGTGACATATGAAGCAGAGCTCTGGTAACCTTCTACAGGCCTTTTATTGTTAGTCCAATATAAATATCAGTGCAATTTGTCTGCCTTGTTGGGGGCTGATATTTGGCTTGTGATTATTTCCCATAATCTGTTGTCAGAGGAGCCCTCAGTGTGAAATTCATGTTCTTTCTTCAGCCGTGCCAGAATTAGGTACGGCCATATATGAGTGGCTCATGAAAACAGTCTAAACTATGCATATCATGAATTTATTATCCACCAGCTGTGTGTTGCAAGACTGGTGTCTCAGGCTGCTGCTGTCAAATGTCCGACTGTTTCTGTTGCACTTCCCTCTCCCATCACCCCATTGTTGTCACATTTCTCTGACTGGGAACCCAGTTCTGAACCTGGGGCCTGCTCCAGGAACAAAATGGGCCAGTTTTCACCCATTTTCTTGTAGCTCCTCTTGGGGACCCCATAGGCACTGACACCAGAAGGATTCACGTGCAAAACAGCCCAAGTCAGTTCAGGTGCTCCTGGGAGCTGGGTGCTTCACTGTTGGGGTCATTCCCAGCATCCCTGGGTGTCTCACCTTCATCTTCTTTGTGTTTGTGGGGAATGGAGGGAGAGCAGAAGGCAGGAGGCATCCCTGTGGCACCTGAGAATGTGGCCCTGCCTACAAGGGTCCCTTCTTGCACATGGCTTTTTCTCTCCAAAATTCAGGATCAGGGAGTATTGCAGGGGATAATGTTCTCTTCCACAGGATGGGGGGAAGAAAGCAAAGGGACGAAGAAGCAATGTCTCAGAGACAGGCCACAGCACATTCAAATGGGTGATTTCCTATGGATTTTTAGTTCTCCAGCTGCAATTCCTAAGGTTTCTAAGTCCTCTGCCCTGTTAAAACATGAAAGCTCCAAAAGCTATTGGCATCCAGTCATGGCACAAACTAAAACTCAGTCAGGCCTCTCAGTCAGGTGGGGCATGGGTGATATTACTAACTCCCAGGTGCTGATCAAGCAGCTCATTCATCTGTTGTGCCTTAGCACCTCCTCCAGAGCCATCCCAGCCAATGACTCTTGGTTTGGATCAAAATAGGATCCCTTGACAAATAAGTAGAGAGCTGCTGAACTGACTGTGACTGTTTCTGTGCAGCGCTGCTGGGATGGGACTTTTCCCCACTGTTTCTTTTGCAAATTGTCAGGGAATGTCTTCATATGCCTTGTGGGTCCCCTCTGGGCTTAGTCTTTGAAGTGGCCAGTGCAGGAGAGCAGCCAAGAAATGATGCACGTGGGCTGTGCTGGCTCTCAGACTCCTGCTCTCTCTTCTACCAAATGGATTCATTCCCCCATGGTCTCTCCATGTGAGCAGGAGCTCCCAGCATGGCTCAGAGTGGGTGTTGGTACAGCTAGAGTTCACACATGCTGAGAAAATGGGTATCCTTGGGCTCTGAAAGTGTTTGCTCCTCTGCCCAGTGGCACCAGCTGATGTTTTGTGGGCTTATTGCATTTCCAACATGGTCACAGACTCCAGCCAAAATTCTCTCTATACTCCAGGTAGAGGAGGCAGGAGGTCCTGACTGCCCCTGAGAAGGCCATCAAAATGGCACAGGAGGAATGCCATCAATTCTGTGCCCACAAAAAGCACTAATTGCACTCTGAACCCAATTTTCTCATTTTATTCAGTTTGGGGACTGTATGAAAGGGCTGTCGTCTCAGCTTCTGCTGTGGGTACTTATAGAAAATCAGTTGATCTCTCTGAGTGTCTAGACCCAGCTGGCACACTGCTGAGTTAATAACATTGTGCTGCTTTGGGCTGGGGTGGGGTTAATTCTCCTCACAGTAGCTGGTGTAGGCTGTGTTTGGGATCTGTGCTGGAAACAGTCCTGATAACTCAGGGGTGTTTTAGTTACTGAGCAGGGCTGGCACAGCCAGGGCTGTTCTGCTCCTCACTCCTCCAGCAAGAGGAGTGCACAAGGAGTTGGGGGGGTCACAGTGGGGACAGATGAGCACAGCTGATCCCAGGGACATGCCAGACCATAATGTAAAGTCAGGGAAGAAGGAGGAAGTGGGGGATATTCAGAGTGGTGACGATTGTCTCCCTGTTACCATGATGGAGCCTGTCCGTCCTGGGCATGGCTGAGCACCTCCCTGCCCATGGGAAGTGGGGAATTAATCCCTTAGTTTGCTTTGCCTGCGTGTGCAGCAGCCCACAGGAGTCCTTTTTGGTGCCTGCTGTGGGGCTCCAAGTGTTCAAGATAGTGACAGGTTTGAATGGAATGTGCTGGGCGGAATCTATAGGTGTTGAGTGCTGTCGAGCTGTTAATTGGCAGCTCCTGTACTTGCTGGGGGCTCAGCTCACTGTCAGATTGCAGTCGTGCTCATTAGTGGCAGCTTTTGGCGTTCCCTGCTGGCTGTGGTGCTAATCATCTCCCTGTGCTGTGCCTGGCAACACCTGGATAAGAGCCAGGGAGATGTGGCACCCCTGCTGTGTCTGTGCTGTGCGGCTGGATGGGCTGGGACTCCAGGTGAGATCCAGTCAGAGAGACTGGGACCTGGGATGAGCCTGTGCAGGAGTAAGTTCTCTCCTAAAGGGACTTGGACCTGAGGATGAGTCCACATGGGAGCAGGACACCCCACAGGGTCTGATAACTCCACACTAGGGCAGGTACTTCTGGAAGTGTCTGGCTGTGGTCATGTCCATCCTGCAAAAGCTGTACCTCCAAAGGGATTGTGGCCCAAGGATAAATCCACACTGGAGAAGGGATGTCTCATGGCATCTGGTTCTGTGGGATAAGTCCATACTGCAGCAGGTGCACCTTGAACATCCATGGCTGTGCATGAGGCCATGCTGGAGCACCTGAAACTGTATGGCCATGGATTAGCACACACAGAGGGATGAAGGCAGGGGTAGGGCCATGTGGGAGCAGGGCCACTCCCAAAGGGAATGCGTCTGCGGATAATGCCATGATGGAGCAAGTGTGTCTCTAAAGGTGTTGTAGCCCCTGGATGAGGCCACAATGGAGCACGTGCAACTCAGAGCTCTGTGGCTCTGGATAAGTCTGTGCCACAGCAGGTATATTCCTGTGGAGACTGTGGCTCATGGATAAAGCTCCACTTGGAGCAGGGACACCCCTAAGGGGCTGCAGTCTGTGATTAAATCCAAATTGGAGCAGGGGCAGGGAGGGAGGGAAGAGTTCACTGCAGTGTTAAACCCCTGTTAATCAGGTCCAAAGAGGTGGAGATTGTCATGGAAATATCTTTAAATTGTTGTAACCCAGGATTTGAGTTGCAGGTTATGGGAATTGCTACAGTAGGAACCACCTGAACCAGTGGAAGAACTACACAAGAAGCAGTGCAGGGCAGCAGTGACCTGACCTGGGCTGCCTTTGGTACAAGATACTCCCCACAAACACCTCTTCTCCAGCACTGAGTGACCATCATGCCATGGAGCCCAAAGACGTGGACTAAATGAACTGAATGCTTACTTGGTGGACTTTTGTGGATATTTCATGGACATTTCACACAGCGGTCCAAAGACTAGGGGAATGATATCTGTGTATTATGTCAAAAGATGGGAAGTGGGATGGTGGTTAATGAGGTTGTGTGGATACTGTGGGACCTGAGTATGAGATAAATGGTATGGAATAAAGGATGGAATGTTCTTGCGTTGACTGGGATGGAGTGAATTTTCTTCCCAGTAGCTGGTACGAGGCTATGTTTTGGATTTGTGCTGAAAACAGTCCTGATAACACAGGAATATTTTTAGTTGTTGCTGAGCAGGGCTGGCACAACCAGGGCCTGTTCTGCTCCTCACCCAAGCAGTGATGGTACCGAGATGGAGCCTGGCTGTCCTGGGGATGGCTGAACCTGCCCTGGGGAAGTGGGGAATTCATTGGTTTGTTTTAGTTGTGTGTGTGCATTTTACTTCACTATTAAACTGTCCTTATCTCAGCCCATGAGGGTTTTTTTTTCTCACTTTTGATTCTTTCCCCTGTCCCACTGGGGCGAGCAAGTGGCTGTGCAGGGCTGATCTGCCAGCTGGGACTAAACTATGACAGAAAAGTCATGGAACACATGGGAAACCTCTGCCTGAGCTTAGAATAAAAACTGATGTGTCCAAGCCCTGATGTGTTCTGCTGCCTTACAAGAATATAAAAGATGAGTGATATTTTTCATATGAATCCTATGCAGGTCTTCTAGATATCCAGTATCTGTAACAGCAAGGCAAGGATTCCCAGCTTATTTTTTTTTCAGGGATTTTCCGGGTGAAAATCTCAGATCAATTGTGTCCCCTCAGGCAGAGCTGGGCCAAGGGACGTTCATACGGACTTCAATTTTTCTGGCCGCAGTGCTGGTGGTGATCTTCCACACTGAGAATTTTAAAGAAGTTGTTTATTTCTTTTCCCTGGCATTTTCATTTTAAAAACGTGAGTGGGGGAGTTATTCCTTTCCCTGCTAGGATTCTACCTGCAGTTCCTGTCACATTCCTTAGCGATTGTGCTGTCTGCCCAGCAGAGGGGTGTAGAAACCAGCACAGGCACCAAACCTGCTCCCATTGCTCCCAGTTCCTCATCCCTGCTGCCCCCAGATCCCATCCCTCTCTCTGCACACGCTGGAGGTGGGCAGGGAGGTGATGGAGGTGGTGAGGAGGAGCCAGCCAAGCCACCCAGGAGCTGCTGGTGCCGTGGCCCAGGGCACAGCCCCGGTCTGGACACACGGAGGGCTGTGCCTTGGCCATCACTCCAGGCACAGGCAGTGCACAGACACAATGCCAGCCTGGTATCGCCCTCACCAGGGATGATGGCTGGAATCCTGAGGTGAGCGAACCTCCAGGAGTGCTCTGGATTGTTATGGGGGCTCCCAGGCCTCTCCTGGATTTATTTGCTTGGAGTGTGTGGCTGGTTGCAAAAGCTGCCACCTGGGTCTGCATGCAGTGGGAATGAAGGTGTGTGGTCTCCCTTGGGAGCTCTGGCTGTTCTTTTACTCCACGGGTGACAGGAGCAGGCTGTGCATGGTAGCACCTCTCACATCCTGTCCTCCCCACCTTTGCAGGCTGTTCTGTCTGTGCCTGGATGTGTGTCTTCCTAACAAGGCACTTTGGGGCCTTTCAAATCAGCTCCAAATTCCCTTCTCTCCATCTGCTTCCCAGCCTCTGTCCATCTGCTCTGTCAGGCCTGGGTGACATTTGTGGCTGTGGGGTGGATTTTGGGCGGTGCAGCAGCCCCTGGGATGCCCCAAGCAGCACTCGCTGCACATCCCCGACGTCTGCCAGACCCGTGGCCAGGATGACCATCAGTGCCCAGCCCCCACAGGATCTGCCCGCACCCAGCCCTGTCCCTGTGTGCTCCACTCTCCCAGCCCGCTGGTGCCAGTGTTGGGGAATCTCAGGATGGCGAGAGCCTGGTGTAGGCACAGGAGGGTGGGGATGGGACTCCAAAACCTCAGTCTGGTCTCAGGATGGTGATTTGCTGAGTGCCCTTGCATGTCTTTCTGAGGGACTTTTATTCCCTTCTCCAGCTACTTGCCTCCCACTGTGGTTCAGCACTTTTGACTCTGAAAAAAAGCCAGAAATTCCCTAGACTCCAGGAGCTGGATGAGTGGAGGAACCTTGTGACATTGTGGCAGAAGTATTGAGTCATTAAACTAATGTCCCAGAAAATGCTCTTTGCATTAAGGAGATTAATCACAGATTTCTTTATTTTTTTAAAAAGACCTCCTTAACTTCTGTGAATCCTTCCTGTGAGTCCTTCTCTGTGCTGCCCACAATACTTGGCCTCCTTGGCTCAAGTTGAAACTGATTTAGCATTAAAAATGTCACTCCCAGCAGTATTAATAACATCTAAACCTTTATGGGTAGAAATCCAAGGAGCTGTTCTCCTCTCTGAAGCAGCCTGTCAGTGTTCCTTCCCAGCCATGGGTAAGGGCCAGAGTTTACAGCAGTGGGAGCTGGAATAAAAATATCTCTGGGATGAAGTGGAGGGTTAAGGCTTAGCAGCAGAAGTCCTGATGTGCTGGTGCCCACCCATTAACCCAGCACAGCAGGGTCATGGAGCTGGTGGGATATGGAGGCTGTGCCCAGGCCATTGGCTCTGATGAGCTCTGCCCCCCGGTGGGTGGGAGGCTCTCCTTGGAATGCCAGCAAGGATTTCAGCTGGAGCACCATGATGAAGCCAGGCAGGAGGGTAGAACCCTGCTGCCCCAGGCTCTTGAGGAACCCCAGCTCCAGGAGATCTGGTGAACAGAGCAGAGGGGTGGGGAGAAGCTGTCAGGAGCTGTGACAGTGGTGCATGAGGTGATGTCCCTCTGGGACAGTGCTGGGGCATATTTGGAGGGATCTGGCACACAGGAGTGGGCTGGGCTTGGCAATGGCTTGTAGGCAATGACCTTTCATTGCCCAGGGAGTGGAAGAGTAATTCATTCACCCTGGCAGGACCTCAGAGCATTCCTGTCCAGTCAGGAGAGCAGCTCAGAGCTGAGTTGTTTATCCTGCGTATGTAATGAATGATACAAGACTTCCACACTAGGATAAACATTATCAAATAATTTATTCTTAGATCTTTATACATGAGCAGAGATAGAGATTTATTCTCAGCAGTGCAAACTGCTTTCCATGAAGGTTGTGTCTTTGGCGTTTGAATTAAGATGTGTTGAGTTTATTTTTCTCTGCCACAGCTTTATGTGACCAGACTTCAGAATTGACCTGGTAAATCCAGCAGAACATCTCTGGGCTGTGCCCTGAGTAAGAGAGAGAGATTTAATAGCACACATAACTGACTGGAAAAAAGACCCCAGTGCAGGTAACTGCTGGTACACCTGGGCTGTCTTTTGGGCTGAGCTTACAGTGGCTGTCGGGGTAGGTGCTGAAAGGAGAAGAGTTTTGCAGCTTTTGACACAGAGCAGGAGATCAACCTGTTTGTGGATTTTTTCAAGAAAGAAAAACCGCTGTACTGTAAGAGTAGTTTGTTAATTTGCTTCTCACCTGATTTTACTGAGTTGATTTTTAGTTTCTTTCTATTTTGAGGGCATTACAGATGCTCATATTAAGAAGTTTACACTCATGGCTTAATCTTACCCTTTTCATAAGAATTGCTGACAAGCCTGTTGATAAGAATGGTTTAGTTTTCACATAGTACAAACACAGATGGAAGAATGTTTGAGTGTCTTAATAAAAAAGATTATCTGGATGTCATTTAATAAGCTAATTTTTTTCTTTTTACAATAAAACCTGAAATACATCCATAGAAAAATAAAACCCGTGGCTGTAGCATTTGCCACATGGTGTGAAGATGCAGGATCTGGCTGCATTCCTGGCACCTGAGTGGGGGCACAGCAGTGCAGAGGGATGCCCAGGGACAGCAGATCAGTGGGTTTTCACTGGGATGGGGTGTGGATCTGAGATTTTCCATGAGATGGCACTCAAAAGATTTTCCATGAGAAGGACTTCGAAAGACTCCTGCTGTCACTGTGGTGACCTCACCATCTGTTATACCTGTCGTGCTGTGGGTGATGTGCAGGGATTTCCCACTGCCTGCTTCATCCCATGCTGCTGTGGCAGGGAGCTGGGCTGAGCCTGGAGCAAGAAATCCTCCAGCCCTGTCAGCAAGGACCACAAGCGGTCACCAGAGAAGGCCTGACTACCCAGGGCAGGCACGAACTTATAAAGGAGCTGGTATCTGTATCAGAGAATTGCCCTACCAGCCACTTCCAAAAGCTGCTCCAGTGGCTTGTTTTCCACCTTGGGAATGAAGCCTTGAGATTTAGGAACTACTTGGCCAGCTGAAAGTGAGCCTTCAAGTCCTTACAGAAATTCCAGCCTCCCAGGATGCACCTAAGCATGCCCTAGGTCAGGACTTAATGCAGGCCTGGCTTACAGTCCCTCAGGAAACCCACAGTTCAGGTGGGTGCAGCCAGGGGATACAGGGATGTAGGGAGACAAGCAGAGTGTGCAGGGTGAGAAGTGGTGGTGTTAAATATGAAAACACATCAAGCTGCTTGTGGGGGTGGCGGGGGAGAAGAGCTGAGTTTGTTTAGGCAATCCTGGAGCAGGGTCTCTGCATCTCCTCCCTGTGCTCCAGCACAGGGAGAATTCTGGGGAAGTGAGTCAGAGCCTGGTCTGGCCCCGTGTGCCTGTGCCATGTGTCCTCTCTGGGATTAGAGACCCCTGAGGTGAGCACAGGGCTGAAGTTCAGCCCAGAGGTGACACTTGACATGCAGAATGCCTCGCTCAGCAATGTGAAGAAACAATCAGCCTGTCTGCACATGACCTTCCCCGCTCCCAGTGATCTATCTGGAGACATCAGCACCTTCTAATAATGCTGCAGTGCCAAGGGGGATGGAAAATAGATTGTTTGGCCTGCCCCTGTCTGAGTGCAATGACTCAGGGAAGCTCTTTGCTCAGGGATGAGCACCCACCTGACAGCTCACAAGCTGCCACCGTGGGACCTAGCAGTGCCCAAGTGCAGTGTTGGGCTGCAGGCAGCTCCCCACCACCCCATGGGCTCTCCACAGATTGGGAAGGAAGATCCCAGAGGTGGCAGCCCAGGGTCCTGCAGGTTCTGGGAGCAGTGGCTGCCTTTGCAGCCAAATGGATGGACCAGGGGCATGGGGTGCTGGGGCAGGAGGTGCTCCCAGGGAAGGTGTCAGGGAGCGTAGTGCTGCCCCCGGCCCTCAGAAATGTCAGTACCAGTCACTGCTGGGGTAAGGCCAAATGGAGAGAGCAGGAAGTATTCACTGCTGGGCTGTTATTTGAGCTGCAGTACATTTTCCTTGGGTAGAGACAAAGAGAAATAAAGCAGCAGCTCAGTCTGTCCCATCCCATTCACACATTCCATCCACAGTGGTGTAGCCTGCAGAACCAGGCTGATCATGGTCAGGGGATTTTCCTGGGTTTATTCCTATGGATGGATCACTGGAGAGATGAACTTCTTTTGGAGTGGTTTAGGATTGGGGTAGTTTTCCCAGTCATCTTTTTGCCTGTTCATTTCCTCACCAAAGAGCTTTTGTGGTTGCTGATGTGAGCCTGGCCCTGTGCCATCAGCTCTAACCAGAGACCTGGCAGTGTTCAACTGTGTCTCTCATCCAGCAGCCCTCGAAGAGCCAGCCAGGCTCTCTTCTGGGACATCCTAACCTGAGCCTCTTCCTCGAGAAGGTAGGAGGAGATGCCCTGCTCAGGCACCTCTTTGCATCTCACCCCTGGATCCTTCTAGAACTTAGTTAAAGTAAATTCTCACCGAGCTTGCAGTAGCCAGGGCCAGGTCACTACCTCAGCCCTGCAGCTCCGTGTGAGGAGCAGCGGCAGCACGTGGGTGCCTCGGGTCTGGGCTGCATCCTGACGCAGGGGGGCAGCCCGGCTGTGCCATCAGACACCCTGTGAGAGCCTGAGCTGTTTAATCATCTCTCATTAATGTCAAGCCTTGGATAAGCTTTGGGATATTGCAAATGGACGCAGCAGAGCCAGCGCTGTCCCTGCTGGGGCAGTCACTGCTGGCTGTGGTGCCTCGTGGAGATGCCCATGGGGCCCTGCTACAGAGTTTCACGTCAGGGAATTGCAAAGGTCAGAAAAGCCCTCACATATCATGGAGTCCAACCCCTCCCCCAGCGCTGCCAAAGCCACCACTAGACCCTGTCCCCAAGTGCCACATCCACACAGCTTTTGATGTCACCAGGGATGGTGACTTCACCACTGCCCTTGGCAGCTGTGCCAATGCCTGACCACCCTTTCAGTGAGCAAATTTTCTGAAATATCCAGTCTAAACCTTCCTCTGACACAAGTTAAGTCCATTTCCTCTCCTCCTGTCCCTGTTCCCTGGGAGCAGAGCCCAATTCCCCCTGGCTGCCCCCTCCTGTCAGGGAGCTGTGCAGAGCCAGAAGGTCCCCTGAGCCTCCTTTTCTCCAGGCTGAGCCCCCTCAGATCCCTCAGCTGCTCCTGGGGCTTCAGCCCCTTCCCCAGCTCCGTTCCCTTCTCTGGACAAGCTCCAGCCCCTCAAGGTCTCTCTTTTAGTGAAGGTCCCAGAACTGGATTTGAGGTGTGACCTCAGCAGTGCCCAGCACAGGGGGCAGGCACTGCCCTGGCCTTGCTGGCCACACCATGGCTGGTACCATGGCTGGGCGCTGGGCCTCTTGCCCACCTGGGGACATTGGTGGGGGGATCCTGCACCCCCCAGCTGTGCTGCAGTGACTTTGTCAGCTCCATGGTGCTGGGACTCCACCGGGATTTCTTTGCTCAGTGGTTCAGGCACTGATGCTGTGAGTTACTGGGAACTTCCCACATCCAACTGACATCCTCTGGTCCTCCTACGCAGAGGGACTGGATGGTGGTTACTGCTCCAGCAGCTGCCAAGTTAGCACAAAATGATCAAAGCAGCCAGTCAAAACTCCTTCTTTCTCCCTGCAGATCACTGGTGGCAGAGATTTTGATCCCTTTGAAGGGAAGAGCTAATTAACAACTCGCTGAATTAAGTAGAAGGTGCAGTGTATGCACTGATTTTTTGCTGGTTTTGGGGCTGTCACAAAGATTACCATCCCGAGGAAATAATCGTTTCTATAGCAACAGATGTACTTGGTAGGGGAAGAATTGGAGACACAAATAACAAAGGCCAAATCTATAATGCAAAGAGGTGGATGCAAACATAATAAACCCCAGGCTGCAATGGGATGCTGTGAGGGGGATCCCAGGAGTAGAGGAGTGGGAAGGACTTTGACAGGGTGAGGGGCTGCAGGGCTTGGTGCAAGCATCTCTTTCAGGGAGTTCAGGTGGTTGCTACTGCAGGATTTCTTGCTCAGCAACTGCCACAGGCCTCCTTAAAAGCACAGAGATTTTCAAGCTAGCCCAGGATGTGCAGAAAGAGCAGTGTTTGGAAGATAAGCAGGAATTGAATCTTCTCTTCACCTCTGCTGTGGGAATCACACCTGACTTCATCCAAGTGAGTGATCCACCAGGCTTTTTGCCTTACCTTGGCTGCAAGTCCCGTTTTTATAGCCCTGAAATTCAGTGATCCATACACAAGAGCGAACTGCCTCCACCTGCCAGCACCAGCTCCCTGTTGACTCCTGAATTACAGGGACTGCAGAGGAATGTGCCTGGAGCAGCCTGGCCACAGCCCACAACACCCAGCTCACAACCCCTGGGCAGAGCTGCAGGCTCCAAACATCTCACATTCCAGCCCTCTGGAGCCCATCAACCACAGGGGCAGGGGAACGGGTTGGATGAGCAACCATGAGGGCTGGCCTGGATATATTTATCCTCTATCAGTGCAGGTGGGGGATGCTTTGACTTCTGAGGTCAAACAACAACCTATTTTTATAGTTACTGCTCGAGAAGTCCTTGCTTCATGCATCACATTTCTCTCTTTATCTTTGAGAGCAGAGTAAATCTGGAGTGGGACAGGATTTACCAGTGCAGTGGTCCAGCACAGGCCCAGGTTCCCAGCTCAGCAGGAGCACCATGTGGTACAAATGCTGCACAAAGCCCAGAATGTCACAGGTCCAGTTTCCAAAGCCCCCAGCACTGCTCAGCATCTCCCTGGTAAGAGCCCTGAGCCAGGCTGATGCCAAAGTGTCCAGGATTCATGGATTCACAGAATCACAGAATGGTTTGGATTGGAGGGATCTTAAAGCTTATCTCATTCCACCCCCTGCCATGGGCAGGGACACCTTCCACTGGATCAGGTTGCTCCAAATCCCATCCAGTCTGGTCTTGGACACTTCCAGGGATCGGGTTGATTTGATGGGTTTCTGATTGTTTGGCTGGAATAAGGTGCAACAAGAGGCCCACACACATCAACTGAGGCTGATCCCAGGTAACACGAGTGCTGGAATCCATCAGCGTCCCATGACCAGTGTAACCAGTCCCATAACCATAATACTCCAGCTCTACCACTCCCAGGTCTGAAGCATTTGGAACCCAGAGCTTCTTCTAGGCTTTCTGCATCAGGGTCAAATGAAATATGCCAAAGATTTTGAGTTGTTTAATAAGCCAGACAGATCCAAGTTGCTCTCCTTAGGTCTCCAGTCACAGGTGCAGGTGTGTGCATGGCGAGCACAAGTGCTACAGGGTTCTTGAGGCTGAAAGAATTGTGACTGTTCAGCCTGAACAAGAGAAAGCTCTGTGGAGGCCTCAGAGCCCCTTCCAGTGCCTAAAGGAGCTCCAGGAGAGCTGGAGAGGGACTTGGGACAAGGGCCTGGAGGGACAGGACAAGGGGGAATCGCTTCCCACTGCCAGAGGGTGGAGTTAGATGGGATATTAGGAAGGAATTGTTCCTTGTGAGGCAGGTGAGGCCCTGGCGCAGGGTGCCCAGAGAAGCTGTGGCTGCCCCTGGATCCCTGGGAGTGTCCAAGGCCAGGCTGGATGGGGCTTGGAGCAACCTGGGCTAGTGGAAGGTGTCCCTGCCCCTGGCAGGGAGGTGGAATCCCCTGTAAGGTTGCTTCCAACCCAAACAATTCTGTGATTCTTTTGTGAATCTTCTATGATTCTTCTTGGGAGGTGCCTCCAATCCAGCAGCCACACGTGCCTGGAACACGTGGGAAGTTTGGCAGCGAGGAAGGTTCAGGGAAGGGATGAGGAAGGAGATACTCTGCTGAATAAAAATGCTTGAACAAGGAGGGTTGATAACTGGCAATTCCCTCCTGGCTCTGGCTCCTGAGTTCCATGAGCTGTGGATAAATGCTCCTGCCAGGTGTCAGACAGACTCTGAGGTTTCAGGGTTGTGACAGCCTCTGTGCACTTGCTGCCAGGCTCTCCCCTGTCAGAGCCATCCTGTATACCTCCAAGCTGGCAAGGACGATTACATCCCTTGGTCTTCTTTCTGGAGAAAAGGACCTGGAAGTGCCCCAGCAGCAGCAGGACTGAAACTCTGGCTCTTGCTTGGCAGCCTCTCCCTTGCAGCATCCCCAGCTCCCTGCAGTGTGCAGCCTTACAAAACACACCTCCCACCTGCTCGAGTGCCTCTGCCTCCTGCAAATATCCCTGAGGTCACTTACGTAAACCAGGGCTGGTTTGCTGAGGCAGAAGAACATTTCTAAGGAATATAGAGAGAAATATGAGAGAAATAGCATCACTGCTATTTCTTTTTTCATCTACTGCTAATATAGAGAGAAATATAGAGAGAAATATGATGAGAAATAGCATCACTGCTGCCCAAGGTAAAACCGAATCCCAGTGTTTGTGGCAGCAGGAAAAAGGAGGGGCAGATTAAGATTGATAAGTCTTTCCTCTGTAAAAAAACCTCTTCAAGAGAAAAATGTACATTTTTTCTCATGGCCACGCCTCCTACATTCCAGCATCTTTCCTTTGAGACAATCCCAGATGTGCTTCTTCTGTGTCCAGAGCCACATCAAGCCTGGGGGCAAGGGGAGAGGTGATTTCCGGTGTTGGTCATTCTTCTCCAGGTCATTTGTGCAGATCGTCTGCCTTCTGTGAGGACCGAAGGCAAATACAGCACTGCATGAGATTTTGGGGAAGGCAGATGGTTCAGACATGATTGCCCTCAAATCTTTCTTTTTTTTGGCCACCACAGAGGTATCCTGGCATAGCCAGGTAAGTCAGGATTACCAAAAGCTGCCACTGACTGAAAGGGTGGCATTGGCACAGCTGCACAGGGCAGTGGTGGAGTCACCATCTCTGGAAATATTCCAAAGGTATGTGGATGGGGCACTTGGGAACATGGGAACTGGGCAGTGCCGGGTTAAGGGTTGGACTTGACTGACTTAAAGGTCCTTTCCAGCCTCAATGATTCTGTGATTCTGTGCACAAAGGAGTTTGTAGCTTATTGGACTGGGCAGTTAGTGGCCAGAACTTTCCTCCAGGAGTGGAACACACCTGCTGGTGGGACAGCCTGGGTGCTGGGCCCTCCACTGGTGGCACTGGATTGACTTCCCATATGGGGCTGGGTGTGTCACCGGGCAGAGGGACCTCCCTGGCCACCTGATGAACACAGCCCTTGGAAGGGCATCCCCTGGTGCAGCTGGCTATGTTTGCCAGCATGTTGCAAACCAGGGATTTTAAGGTAGAATAGTGCCATCATCCCAGATTTTAGGATGCTGCTTTTAGCACTGGAAAATGTTTAATAGCAGGATGGCAAATTGCCTCTCACTATTTTTGGGTCTGTGATGTATTCAAGCAATTCCTTTCTTTTAAAAACCTGTGGGAATTTGTCTGCAAAAGGTGGGGTCATTAGTGTTGGGAAAAGACCTCCCTGGAGCAAAGGGCACCTTGGCAGCACTGTCTGTAGCTGTGTCTGAGCTTTAGGGCTGGAGCTATGGAATGGGAAAAATACAGAAAGGCATAGAATGGCATGGGGATGGGGATGGGGATGGACATGGGATGCACTGTCCTGCACCAGGTAGACTTTTTACACAGGCAGGTAGTGATAGGAAGGGAAGGGTTTTAAAGTAAAAAAAGGAGAGGTTCAGATGAGATGTTAGGAAGAAATTCTTCCCTATGAGGGTGCTGAGGTCCTGACACAGGTTACCCAGAGAAGCTGTGGCTGCCCCTGGATCCCTGGAAGTGTCCAAGGCCAGGCTGGACAGGGCTTGGAGCAACTTCGGATTGTGGAAGGTGTTCCCACCCGTGGCAAGGGGGGCAGGGGGTGGGACTGGACAGTCCGTAATCATGATTCCTCTGTCAGATGTAATGAACACGCCAGGAGCCCCCCTCCTTTTAAACAGCCTTTATTGAAAGACAGCTGTGGGTAGAAGCCTGAGGAGTTGCAGAAGCCTGAGGGGTCGCAAACACCACCACAGAGAACACTGAAAAAGAAACTTACAGCTTTGTGTCTCAGTAGGTCTGAAGCTTCCATCCTCCCACAAATCCTTAGGAAAACTACTGCTATGTCCTCGTCCAGAGATGTCATGCTAATCAAGCACTACCAAGGTTATGGTGACCAGATGAAACCAGCTCTAGGTGATCCCTGGGGTTCGTCTGGGCTGGTGCTACAGTCCTTACTTTGTTATGTGTTGGTTTGTTGTTCTGAGAGTCCAAACCACACCAGAGGGCCCTCATTTGCATGTGGCCTTTGCACCAAGTCCTCCTGGGAGCAGCGGAAGTGTTTCCCAACGAGAAGGGAAAGGCATAGGGGGGATCAATGGACTAGAAGCACGAGTAGGGGGTTATCAAATGCACCAACAATATGCTTCAACAACAGGTAAGTAATTAACAGGCATCAACAAGCAGTGAGTAATTAACATGGTAAACACTTTTTAACAAAAACACTTAACAATGGTAAACTAGAACTCGCAATTTGGAATTTATTCCCTACATCGGGTGCAGAATGCCAGGCTGAGTCTGTCCCTGGTGGGTTGGTGGCCTCGGGTGGTGTCTTCAATGTGGAGTGAAAGCCCAGATCCCACTCCGCTGGTCAGCTGGACAAACCCTGGTTACAAAAGGCTTTTGACTTACATCTCCCAGCACCTCCAAGTCTGACAGAGATGTGGCAGAGCCTGGGCTGCTCTGACCTGCAGCTGCTGCTGCAGAGCTGGCTCAGACGTCAGCTTGTGGCTGTGTTGTTTCCATTTGCTTTGATTTCCTCCTGTTGCTGGTCCCTCCCTCCCCAGTCCCTCTGATAAGAAATGAATTATTGATTCACACGCAGCATTTCAGAGGAGACCACTCTCCTGGCCTCCACTGCAGGTGGGAATAACAGGATTAAATGTTGTGGTTAATGCTGGATCTGGGTCTGGCTTGGACCTGAACAGAGGTTCAGCCCAAGGGGCAGGTTCCTCCTGAGCCCCTCCTGACCCTGTGTGGCCTCTGCCTGACCCGCTGGGGCTGTGGAGCTGCATCCAGAGCTGCAGAGGTGACTGAGGAAGAGGTGACCGAGCCAGGGTGGCTCATGCAAAGGCTCCTCCTGCGTGTGCCATGGGCTGTCACACCCTGGTGCTTCAACCACCAGAAAGCAAATCCTCCTGCCTGAGTGTGTCCTTTGTGTCCTTGCTCTCCTGGTAACCGTCTGTCCAAGTGGAGTCCAGGGCCTTGGGATGACAGGGAGTCATCCTGGTACTTGATGCAAGGACCTTCCTCCTCCACAGGGAGCTCTGCAGGTTAATTACCTCTAAGGAAACATTAATTTGGCTGTTTCCAGCTTTCCTGACCACTGTCTCCATGCAGGCCTCAGGAGAGCAGGAGTTGATTTTCCAGTGAGGACCCTGAGATTTTCCATGTAAACTAATTTCCTTCTTCTGTTTCTGCCCTACTGATTATTTACAGAACAAAATGACTTTTTCCTTTCCCCACCCTCCTCTCTCAGAGAGAGGCTGCTCACCCCAGTGGGCCGTTGCACAGCCCTGGGCTTGAGTGGAGCTGAGTGCAGGGCTCAAGCTCTCCTCGGGGCTCTCCATCGCTTTGCCCAGACAGGAACCTGCCAGAGTTCAAAGAGCATTTGGAAAATGCTCTCAAGCACATGGTGGGGCTGTTGGGGTGTCCTGTGCAGGGCCAGGAACTGGATTTGATGTGGGTCCATTCCAACTCAGGATATTCTGTGAACCTGACCTTTGCAGACACCACAGGGAGCCTTTAGCATCCAACTATGGGGAAGCTCTACTCTCAGGAGACCTTGCATGTTCTCCTTCCCTGCAGAGCATCCAGCTGTGCTTCAGAGGAGGTGGGAGAAGTGTGTTTGTGCCCGAGTGGGAACAGCACTCAAGGGCTGGTGGCCTTGGTGGGAGAGTGACTCCTGCGTTTCCCCACCTGGCAGAGACCATGATTTTGACCCATAGGGCTCCTCTGGGATACTGGGAAGCTTCAATTCACCAGGATGCACAGGGTTCTTGGAGTGCCTGAGCAGGGAGATACTTGAGGAGCAGCCAATTAGCTCATTATAATGAGCCTTAAATACTTTCCTTGTCATCCCCCTCTTCTAGCTGATGCCTTCTTTGTGTTCAGCCCTGCATCCAGGTTTCCATAGGCATTCACTCCTCTCTTTGCTTCTGTCATTACTTATAATTCCTGTTTAAATTCTTCTCATTTTCACAGTGTAATTAGGCAGATGAGCGGCTTTTGTTCTGCAGTCAAAAAGCAATTAGCTGTGCGTTTTGCTTTTGGTGGTTGTTTTTTAATTAGGACTTTGTTGATGTCTTTTGTCCTCAACTCAAAATAAGGGTTGAGGGGTTTATGGGCTGCAGCTGCTGCCCAGGGCGAGAGGGACTCCCTGCCTGCCTGGGGAAGTGGCCCAGAGCTGTCCTTGCCATTCACTCCCAGCAGCCACAGCCGTGCCCCAGCAACTGAGCTCCTGTCCCAAGGTGTCTGTGCAGGAACACTGCTGGGGTGAGGCAGCTCCGAGAATCACGGGATATCCTGAGCCAGGAGGGACCTACAGGGATCATCAACTCCAATTCCTGGCCCTGCACAGACATCCCATCAATCCCACCCTGTGCCTGAGACCATTGTCCAGTTGTTGCTGCTGGTGGTCAGTGCTTATTGTGATGCTCCACAGAGAGATGCTCCTGGGGGTTTGTTGTGCATTTTTCCTCCCACAGGATCACAGAACCGTTTGTTGGAAAAGCCCTCCAAGATCATCAAGCCCAACCATTAATCCAGCACTGCCACTGTTTCACGAAACCATCTCTCCAAGTACCACATACAGATTTTTTTTAACATTTCCAGCCATGGTGACTCCACAGTCTGTTCCAATGCCTGATCACCCTTTCAATGAAGAAATTTTCCCTAGAATCCAATCTAACAGCCCCTCTGGCACTTGAGGCCAGTTCCTCTCCTCCTGTCCCTTGTTCCCTGGGAGCACAGCCTGACTGCCACCTGACTGTCCCCTCCTGTCAGGGAGTTGTGCAGAGCCAGAAGGCCCACCCAGCCTCCTTTTCTCCAGGCTGAGCCCCTTTCCCAGCTCCCTCAGCCATTCCTTGTCACACTTGTGCTCCAGGAGATCACCCTGTATGTATGAGCCCTTCCAGCTGGTCAAGGTTTAAGTAGCTCATCAGCTTTCCTTAAAAAACTGGAGCACTCCCCAATCCCATTTCTGTTCCGGCAGAGTGGACAGTCCCTTCTCCTCATCTCAGGGGCTGCTGAATGAGTGTGAGACAAAGACACTTCTTCTCATCTCACCGTGGCTTTTGGGAGTGCATGTAAATCACAGCAAATACCCCTAAGGGCAGAGCCCTCATCAGAAACAGATGTATTTTTAATACCCTACCGATTGATAAGGTTAACCCCAATTTCCTCATTGCACCCTTCACTTCCCCTTAAACTCTTCCTTCCTAATGGCACTGAGACATGCCCCGTGTCCCACCTATTGCTGCATGGCTGGGCAGCCCCATGACCCCAGTGCTCAGATGGACCCTGGGACCCTTGTGACAGCTCAATCCATGCTGTGGATCCCTGGGAATGGCCATGGCATCCCAGCCTGGTGCTCCAGCCCCTTTCTCCAGCTCTTTGGTGTTTTGTTGCCCTGCACAGAGTGCACGGGGAGGAGCTCTGCAGCTCCTGCAGTGACACAGGGAGCTGAGAGGAGCTGATGGAGAGGAGCTGATGGAGAGGACAGCACTCTGTGGGTGTGCTGGCATCAGGCACAGGAGGCTCGCACAGCAGGACACTGGGGACAGGGGCTCGTGGCCACTGGCAGCCCTATGCTGTGGCAAGGGAAGCTGTGGCCCCCTGGGTGGCTGTACCAGGGGTATGCTGCGATGGGGAGCAGGAATCTCAGCTCCTTCCACATCCCAGAGCCACATCCTGGGCTGCTCCTAGCACCTGGGAACTGCTCTGTGGGGACACCACCCTCCCCTTGTGGAGGGCAGTGGGCTGTGCTGCCCATGCAGAGATGAGCAGGAGTGGGTGACATCCAGGAGGAAGGGGGCCATGGCTGGGTGACATCCAGAAGAGAGGTGGCCATGAGCTGTCCATGGGTTCCCGGGGCCCCAGCACCCAGCCTGTCTCCCCCTCTCCCCACAGCAGGGCAGGGCTGGGGCTGCCTTGGGGGCCCAGCAGTGGTGGGGGGTGTTTGTGGTGTAAGTGTGGGCATCCTTAGAGGGTTTTGTAGCTGAATCTCAAAGTGCTTGGGGGAAGAACCGGAACAAGTGCCCAGCACCCTGCACGGGGATGGCAGTGGGTGCTGGTGGGGTCTCCCCACCCCTGGCACAGACACCCTGCCCACAGCTGCTCTCACTTTACCGGCACAGCCGATGCTGAGAGACAGTTCTGGTTATTCCCAAGGCAGCCAGATGATGGGAGCTGTTTCACCTGCCAACATCAGCACGACCCTGCTGCTAAACTCACCCTCCCCAGGGGCTGCTGGCAGCTGCTGAATGTTCCCCTCCAGGAGCACTGTCAGCACTGCTACGGGGGACACAAAACCTGAGGTGTCATGTTGACATTGATTTGTTTCCTCTTGTTGAATTTTAAGTAAGGTGGTTTGGGGGCTGATTTCTGCAGGAAGATGCAAGTTAATGGTGTGATTAAATCCTGTTGGGGGAGCCTGGCAGGTCTCAGGGTGGGCAGGACACCCAGCCACAGCACTCCTGATGCCACCTGATGAGGTGTGACAATCACCATCAGCGCTGGTCTCCGGGGTCTCTGCCAATGGAGGAAGAGAGGTAACAGCAAGGGATGCTTCCATGCCAAACCATCCTGCCCTCTGGCTCTTCTATTTCTTGCCTCTTTTGCCATATTTCAGGTATCTCAGGTAATGGCGGTGACCATCAGTCGAATGTTCGATTCAGTGCTATGAGCAGCAGGTACTTCCTGATGGAGATTATTTGCATGGAATAACACAAAGCTCCATCTGCAGAGCAGCTTTCCTGGAGAATAATAACATCTTGGGCTGTGCAGGAGCCAGGACAAAGCCCACTCCCGACTTGTAATCCCCTGGAAGCCACTCAATAGCACTTGAGCAGGGTGTAAGGGGGCAGGGCTGTGTGCCAGCCCTCTCCTTGCAGCTCAGGCGTTATCCCAGATGCATTATTTAACAAAAGCTGTAAGTCCGGCTCCTTGCACTGGTTGAAAGCAAAATCACAGCCATTTGAAGCAGCTCCTTTGGAACCTAAAATTATCTTCACTTCATATTTCTTCTCCAGTGGTGCCAGCATTACATTTTCTCAAATTCTGAGTCAGACATCAGGAGAAAGAGTGAAAATGTAATTGGCTCAAATATAGAATCATGGAATCATTCTGTTTGGAAAGACCTCTAAGACAATCAAGTCCAACCATTAACCCAGCACTGCTGTGTTCACTACTAAACCATGTCCCCAGATCCCCGTCCACATGCCTTTTGACCACTTCCAGGGTTTGGTGAACACTTCCAGGGATGGTAAAACATTTTGTAATACCCAGGGATATGCTACAATTTAGAAAAGGATCACAGTGTCAGGCTGGTTTTCTCCTTTCTGCTGTCTCTAAGCCTTTAAGACCCTCTGGAGCTGAGGTTTGGGGTGCAGAGCTATAGGATTTTGTTGTTGCTTTATACTTTAATAGGCTAGTGCTCACCTGCTGGGGTGCCTGTGGTGATCCTGTGCCCAGTGCAGCCCTGGCTGTCGCTGCTGTGATATCCAGCTGGGGCTGTGTGCAGGAACACCTTGTTCCCTGTTTCCTGACACGTTCCCTGGAAGAGCCATGAGCCCTCAGCATTTTACTGGACAATAAAGAGAATCAAACCTGCCTGTTCCTTGGTGCTGGTGAAAACAGGGTGGGATTCTCCTGTCCTGGGGTGTTTACCTGTTGTCCCCTCCCTCTCCAGGGTGCTGGAGCAGCGGGTGCCACTGGTGCTGGCTGTGCTGGGGATGGGGACATGGCAGAGGTGCTCCTTCCCCCCAGCCAGGGCCATGCCAGCCTCCCTGCCCTCAGAGTGCCAGGGCAGCTGGATCCCCATGCCCAGCATCTTCTCATGGAAACCTCTGCCCACCCCCTCCTCTGTGCTACTCCCCTCATACGGAGCCCCCCACCCTCTGCCCCTCCTCCCCTGGCAGATGTGGTGAGGCTCATTTAGTGCTCACAAAAGTCCAAATTTGCTTCATTATTTGCATGAGGACATGGAAGAAATTACACTTCCACTGTCTTTTCCAGAGCTGCTTTGCTGACCATGAGCTGTGGCAGCTGATGTGACTGTCACTACTGCCACCACTTCCACTGCTGCCACTGCTGCTGCTGTGGCTGTCACTACTGCCACTGCTGCTGCTGCCAAGCAACCTCAGGCTCTATTGTCCCTCTGTCTCAAGCCATCCTCCCATGTGACCAGGGACAGACTGGAGGGAATGGCTGGAGCTGTCAGGGGTGGGGTTAGATTGGATATCAGGGGAACGCTCTTCCCCCAGAGGGTGCGGGGCACTGCCCAGGCTCCCCAGGGAATGGGCACGGCCCCGAGGCTGCCAGAGCTCCAGGAGCGTTTGGACAGTGCTGCCAGGGATGCACAGGGTGGGATTGTTGGGGTGTCTGTGCAAGACCAGGAGCTGGGCTGGAGGAGCCCTGTGAGTCCCTCCCAGCTCAGGATATTCCATGGTCTGTGATCTCCTCTCACCACTTCCCCCCCGAACTGGAGTCCCTTTCCTCTGGTGTTTCTCATATTGCAATGGGACCGAAAGGCCCCTCCCATGCTGTGCAGAGAGAATTGGTTGGTTTGGGAAGAATCGTATGAAAAATGAAGGAATGGCACAGCTGCAGGGAGCACAGTACAGTTCCCCCTCACTCAGGTCATGGGAGACCCCTGAGCCCCTCAGGCTGAGGTAGCCCAGCTCACACAGGAGGAGTGAATACCTTCCTCCAGGACATTTCTCTGGAACCTGTTTCACTGAAATTAGACTTTATGAATTGTCCATGTCAGTGACTTCTGCTTTTGAGAAAAGTTCTTTAAAAATCCTTCCTTTCAAGGACATTTTTATTCCAAGAGCATATTTTCTATTGTGAATTATATAATGGTGTAACATTTTAAAGTATCAGAAGAAAATGTACCAACTTTTTTAGCATACACACTTCCAAAATGACTTTTTGGGTTGAAAATATGAAATGTGCCTTTTTTTCCTCCTTTTACCCATATGCCTTTGGAAGAATTCCAAAATGTCAGAATTTTCTGGAAAATGGTGGTCCAGTTTCCCTCTCTCCTGGGGCTCTGGGTGGGAAATATCTGGGCTTTTCCTTGTGTGGTTTCCAGGGGTGCCTGTGACTGATCCCTGTGCACAGGTTGGATTTCGTCATGTTTATCCTGCCTGGGTGACAATCCTCTCCTTTGGGTAATTCCCCAAAGCTCTTGGCAGGTTCTCTGCAGCTCCCGAGCCTTGTGGCAGGTGTCTTCTCCAGTGTCCATCATGTTCAAAGGTGGCAGGAGTGGGGACAGTGGTGGTGAGGGCTGGAGGAGGAGCTCTGGGTGCCAGGACAGGTCTCTGCCCCTCAGGGAGAGAATCCAAGCTCTGCTAATTAATTAATTAAGCTTTCTCCCCTATGCTGAACACCAAATCTGTATGGCACTGGTGTTCCAGCCCTTCCCCATGTCCGTCTGGCTCTCCTCAGCCCCTCTCCATGTGTTGGCATCTCTGCCGAGTGGGGAGATTATCACATCAAAGGGAGCCCAGGCAGGTTCCTCCACACTCCCGGTGCTGCCTGGGGGCTTTGGAAAGAGGTAGGTGACTCCTGCTCCCCCTCCCGCTCTAGACATAGTAATTAAAACCTTCATTAGCAGCTTCCCTCCTCAGGAACAAAGAGCCTTTCTCCTTCGACAGAGACAGAGGAACTTGGACATAAAGGACCGTGTTTTGGTGTCACAATCCTGGATCAGCTTGGCAAGAGCCTGGAACAGGGAAGGGAAGGGAAGGGA
>WAAG01066159.1:9894-24795 GCA_013390105.1 Tichodroma muraria
TTTGAAAATTGAGGCTAAAAGCTCTGTCAAAGGAAGAACTCTTCTCCACTGCAAAGTATTTGAATGAGATTATTAGTGTCCTGTGGTACCAATGAGTTGTTGATAGAAACCCAAAAGGCCTCATATATCCTCTATGGAAAGGAGGAAAGGAAGTTTTTATAATAAGGAGATACTCCTTGTTATAGTTCTCCACAAGATACTGACCATGGGACAAGCACTCTGTGGAGATGAGCAATTTGGGGTGCCACTGGACACCAACAAAATATAGGGTCACAAAATACATGTTCTTGGCAAGGTCTATGCAGAAACAATCATTCAAAACAATTTAGTTTAGGTTTTTCAGGATGGATCAAAAACATTGGTAATGATAACAAACTAATTTCACATGTTCCAATTTCCAGGGAGCAAGCAATTCTGAAAACAACCTTTTGGTTTCTCTCATTGTACTCAGGTTGCCAGGCTGTGACAGGCATATATACACGAGTATTATACATATTATACATATGTATATACATGTACATGTGTCTGTCCCTCTGGCCAGGCCTGTTTCAGAAACAGAACATTCCTTTTTGCCTTTTGTGTACAGGAATCCTGATATGCAGCATGGCAGAGAGTCACCAATCTAGCTACAAAATCCCCACCATTTGTCTGAAGACCTTCTGAGACCTGTGGAGATAAAGGCAGGCTGCTGTTCAAACAGTCTACATCTCCTTTTCCATCTCAAGTAGCTCATGTTGTTTTATTTCATATTTATTGTCATTGCTCTTACTTCTCTGTAACCTACTAGCATTTGGCTATTCACAAGGGCAAGGATCTCCTTGATCAGCAAGATTATTCTGTTTATGTTTGCCTTATCCCTCCTTTTTCTGCCTTTTGTATGAAGATCTTCAAAGATTTTCATTGAAAGCCTCAACAATTTACTTGCATTACACACATAAATTCTTCAAGAGGATCTCTGGTATCCCAGAAATGTTGCAGAGGCTTTGATCAACTGATAGCAGTGTACACCACATATCACCCCTCCCAACAATGTCAGCTATTTCCAACATGTTTTGTCTTGCACAACTCTGCCGTGAAATCTTAATAATTCTTTTTATTTAGAGAAATGAAGAAAGATCTCGGGCAAGTCATGAAAATTTGAAATGGAATATCTTTCTTATTGACAGAATTGATACTTTGCCCTCTAAAATAGTCAATAACTTCCATAAGACGCCTAATAAGACTCATATATTTTCTTTTTGAGGAAATGAGTTACAGTGGTGATTAACTAAAGCTACCACGAATTCTAGCAGCAACTAAAAGTTATTTGACAGTTTTGAATAACTGGAGGGTATAGCTATCTTTGAGAAATACTTCTAAATTTAAGTCTTTTCAAAATTACTATTATTTAGTGCCACATGTAACAGTTGTCTACAGATAAACATGAGGCTTCATACAGACTGGACATATTACCACAAATCATAGACTTCCAGTGTCTATTAGATTTTGCAATAATGGTTATCTCTGACCATATAAAATGTAAAATCTGCAGAATCATAATTCCCACACAGAATTTATTCACCTTTCTCTCTCATGGATCCACAAACAGCATGCACATTCCCTCCCATCCTCATCTTGCTAAATTCACACATGCCTTACACACCTTCTTGCAGAATGACCTTTCTAAAGAAGAGACATTTTCTCTGTGATAGCTTCATTCAAAAGTGTTTTCCTGCGGTAGAGTGTTTACTGTTTGACACAAGATTCTCCCATTTTTGTAGCATTTATTTGCAAGAATGTGAAAGATGGATATCTATTCATTACAGTGCATTGTTTTTCTGGTTTTCTCATAAGGTTTTCCATTTGTTTATACGAGGGCAAGAGTCTCTTCTATCACACTCCACACAGCGTGTTTTGTGTGTAACCTGCTGTGTGTCTTAAACCTTCCTGTGCACAGCTACTGAGAAACACCACAGCCTTCATTAAAAGCATGAGAACATGTCCAAACAATGCAAATGAACCAGAAGATCTTACATCCTTAAGTCCTTTAATAAAGTCCCAAGGTAGAGGAAACTGACCTCTGAACTTTATCTCAGCACTACAGCTTTTCCTTCCAGTCTGGTGGATACTTGACCTTCTAAATTGGACCTGATAAATCTAAATCCTTTTTTCTTAAGGAGAAAGAAAAGCAAACCAACACAATGGTTTTTTTTTTCTCTATATTATGCACAAAAATAGTGAACTCCTACCTGTATGACTAGCAGAAATACTTGATGCTTTTTATACTAGCAGGCCAAGGATAAGGAGACCACTAATGGTGTTTTTTCCATATTTGAGTATGTTCACAGCTGTTTTCAGCTACAGGATATTTCTACTATCAAAGAGAGGAGTAAATTAAATTGAGTTCACACTTATAACACACTTTTTCCTATGGGATTCTGTGCATATTTCCTTTGAAGTATTCTCCAGTCTTCTGATAGATTTTTTAGTACATTTTTGTATGATGAGGGAGTTGACAGGATACTGAGGGTTTCAGAATTTAAAACCTGACCCAAAGCCCACAGAATTCTGAAGGAATCTTTCTTCTGCATTCTGTGGGGTCTAAATCTGTTCCCTAAAAAGCTTTCCTGAAGAAATCTGGGATTTGTACATTGCCTGCTTGTGGGTATATTTGGTTCTTTTTCCTTTCATTTCTCTCCTGCTTCCACCTGTGCCAATTACTCTCTGCACAACTTCAGAAATGCTTTAAAATCCATGGCTGAAAAATACTGCGACTGCTGTACCTGTTGTTTGTACTTGTACAGTGTATCTAACAGCTGTCCTGGGAAAATCAGTAGGTTTGGCAATAAAGGAGAGGGTTAGAGAAAGCATGGAAAAATTGTTTTCTGTGGCAGATGAGCCTGTAAGGCTTTGAGAAGGGAACTCATGCTGCACAAACTTGTCAAATCTCTTTGGAGGAATCAGTGACTGTGAAAGAGATATAATATTGTCAAGATACATCCTTGTATTTCGAAAGAGCTTTTGGCAAGGTTCCTCAACAAATGTTCATAAGAAGCTAATTTGACATTAATAACTGATTATAGTTTTGAGAAAGAAGAATAGGGCTGGTGGTCAGCCTTACAGTGGGCAAAGTCACAGGAGCAATATTACAGTGATATGCACTAGGATCAGTGCTTTGCATCTCATCCTGAGAGATTTGAAAGTGCAGGCAGCTGGTGAATAGACAAACATTTGCTGGTGTTGTAAAAATAGGCAGGATAATAAAAACTAGAGCTAGGTGGGAAGAAGTAAAGCAAGACTGCATTGGTGAGCAATAAAATTATTAGTAAAATCTTTTGTTGATGAATGTGATGTACCTGAGAAAAATATGAACTCTAAATGATCACTAACAAGCCCAGAGGGAGAAGAGGGAATCATCACAGTCAGCTTGATAAAAACATCAGTTTGATAGGCAGCAGGGGTCAAAATCAAAATAGAATGTTAGGGGGAAAGGAATCGAAGGAAAAGGCTAGAAATTATGTCCCTGTGTGCCTTTAGTGGGATTCACATCTTCAAAAATGTGTGGAGTTTTCATCCTCCTATCTATAAGCAGGTATAGTAGAAGTGGTGTTCACATTTCACAAGGGCTGGATAACATTCCTTCCTGAGCAGGATATCATTCTGTGGCTTTACTACAATGAAAATTTTACCCCAGTAAACTCTGACCCAAACAGTCAGAGTTGATGACAGGCAAACAAACAAACAAAAAACCCTATGAAACAAAAGACTCTTGCATTTCAAAGCAAGAAGATTTGTATGGAGGAAGAGGCTGCAATAACTGTATGTGTATCTCTGTGAATGAAATGGTGGAAAGTAAATAATTACGAAGTATTTCTCACAGAACAAGCACTGAAATCATCAGGCCACAGCTTTAAAACAGATCAAAATTTTTTTCTCATGCACACATTTCCCAAACTACATAATTAAATTTCAGAAACTCATTCTGTCTCTCACGTTATCCTCAAAGGCAAACTCAGGAAGTGTGGTCTGGATGAGTGGACAGTGAGGTTGATTGAGAATTGGCTGAATGGCTGATCCCAGAGGGTCATAAACAGTGGCACAGTAGAGGCCTGTCACTGATATCCACCAGGGTTCAATACTGTGCCCAGCATTGTTTAACTCATCCACCAGTGGCTTGGAGGAAGGGGCAGAGGCCTCCTCAGTGAGTTCCCTGATGGCACAGAGCTGGGAGGAGCGGCCGCAGCCCCCAAGAGCTGCGCAGCCCTTCAGAAGGGCCCTGACAGGCTGGAGAGATGGGCACAGGAACGGTCTGAAATTCAGCAAAGGCAAAGGCAGGGTCCTGCCCTGGGCAAGGACAACCCCAGGCACCAGCACAGGCTGGGGCCCACCTGCTGGAGAGCAGCTCTGCAGAGAAGGGCCTGGGGGTCCTGGTGGACAATGAGCTGTCCATGAGCCAGCGGTGCCCTGGGCCAAGAGGGCCAGTGGGACCCTGGGGTGCGTTAGGGAGAGCATTGCCAGCAGGTCAGGGAGGTGATCCTGCCCCTCCACTCTGCCCCGGTGAGGCGTGTCTGGAGTGCTGTGTCCAGTTCTGGGCTCCTCAGGACAGGAGAGACACGCAGCAGGTCCAGTGCAGGGCAACTGGGATGATTAGAGGATCACTCTTTCAGTGAAAGGTTGAGGGAACTGGGTCTGTTCAACCTTGAAAGGAGACAACTGAGAGGTGACTTCATCACTGTCTATAAGTATAGAAGGAAGGATGTCAAGAGGATGGATCCAGGCTCTTCTCAGTGTTGTGTAGCAACAGGACAAGAGGCAGAAATTGATGCACGGGAAGTTCCACCTGAACATGAGGAAGAATTTCTTCCCTGTGCAGTGATTGCGCACTGGCACAGACTGCCCAGAGAGTGTGTGGAGTGTCCCTCACGGGAGATATTCCAGAGCTGTCTGGACACAAACCTGAGCCATGTGCTCTGGGATGGCCCTGCTCAAGCAGGGAGGTTGGACCAGATGATATTCTGTGTTCCCTTCCAACCTGACCCGTTCTGGTTTTCCCACAGGATCATGGAGGGGTCAAAACAGAGAATATCCATCACTGAATATTGAGAGCACTGGCTTGAATATATCCTGTAGTATTAAAATCCTGAAGACACTAATTGCAAGAATCATCTCTATTTCCCATTCTCACACATTTCTCCCTTCTAACAGATAATAGTCTCAGTCAGTAGGAAAACCTTATGCCAAAGCTTTAAGAACTTGTATTTTTGTACAAAACCTTGATAGTCCTTAGATGTGCTTTTCTATATAGACAGCCAGATCCTGCACCCAGGTTGGCTATGAGGCTGTTTCCAAGACCTTCTACACATGAGCTTTTTATACAGAAAAGATGTTTTTTGAATCCTGAACAAACATGAACTCCATGCTCCCAGTTATCCAAAAAACCTTGCTATTATGTTCAGACAACTGAATCCATCTGAAAGGTACCAAAGCTGTATCACAGACTAAAGGAACTCCACCATGGTGTTGTTTCAACAAGAAAACAACCTGCCTTAGGGAGTACTGTCAAGCAAGTCCAAGCTTTCCACAGGCTCACAAATCTGGACTCTGCTCAGGACTCATGCCCCCAGGCAGATTTCTTTTTCACTACTTGGTTTGAGGAAAGCTGACAGATACTGTGTTTTAGGAGAAATGTTGCTAAACAACCTTAAAGACAAGTAAAGTATTATTCCTGTTTGAAAAGTAATCCTACTACACCAAGCATCACGAGAATGGAAAATACCTAGAGCAACTACAGTAAATCCAGAAAATAAACAGATGAATTGCTCTTTTTAATGCACTTAGGTGTATAAACTACCTACACACGAGCCAAATCATTGAGAAATAAGCTATGCACTAGTTGGTATCTCATGGGTGAATTTCATCAGGATTCTAACATTCCCAAAGAAAAATTGTTCACCTTTATACAATCTACTGAATGAAGAAACAATATGCAGTTGACAGGGTATTTAGATAATTTCACCATTCTGCTTCCTCACCTTGCAGATTCTGACTATTAGCAATTTCTGATGAATTAAATGATGCAGAAGGCTTGTAGACTATTCTCAGCTTCACAACTGTTAATGGGTTATGCCTACTACTATATTAGATTTTTTCATTATACTGCATGGTTGAACATCCTGGCCAGATCAAACTGCTAGTGTGTGACCAGAAAAAGGGAAAAAGGACAGGAAGCTCAGTTTGTGGTCCTAGAGAAGTAGAACCCTGGATTTTCTGAAGTGTTTGAAAGCTTTCCTTTTCTAGTAAAGCCTTTTATAAAAAGCCACAATTAAGGGGGAAACAAAGGAGCAGCTCTTGTATTTGTATAGGCTGGGATGAGATTCAAATTTTTTCATTGTCATACCACATTCACATACAGTAGTCACAAATGGCATGCAGAATCCTAACTGTGTGAAGAACAATGTACAGCCATTATTAATTATTTTAGGGCAAAAGTTATAGAGAAAATATTCAATGTCATATAAAAAGTCACTGATTTTTTCCAGGGGAAAAGGATAATGGGAATGGAATGAGGTCAGATTATCGGATGTGAGCAAGAAAAGGTAAAGGGCTTCCCTTGAGCCAGAAGGGACCGAAGGATTAAAATTATATTCATGGTGATCATTTCTGTCACAAGGCTTTTGCCAAATCACATAAATTGCACATATGGTATCCAGACTCCCCATCACCTGTCTGTTGTACAGCCCAGTGTTTCCACGATATGCTTTTAGAAACATCTGAAATTCACTGGGGTATCCTCCTCTACCATCCACCATAACTCTTCAAGGCAAAACATGAGACTCAGGCACTCCATCATTACAGTAGCAATAAAATAATGATAAGGAGGTAAATTACTGTTCCTGCCATGAAACATTCAGTAAAGATAACTAATTAGTGCATATAATCAAAATGGGGCCTCAGTGTAATATGTGAATAATATCATGAGCAAATTCCTAGTTTCAGAGATGGAAGATGGACTAATGCCACAGATTTAGAGAAGCCAGGATTTTTCCTGTGTTCTTAAAAGGCACATATGTTTATATGGGCTGAGGTTTTTGTAGCTTTGATTTGCAGAAAATGAACCCCTTTTAATGACTCTGTGTATCAACCTTAAGACAAAAAGAAGAAATTTGATTTCAAAAATCAAGATGTTTTTATTCACATTTCATATTGTTCTGTCATTTATTCCCCATCCCTGCAAGTACCAAGTACCTCCTTGCAAGTATTCCCAAATCTAACTATTTATTACTAGTATTTTTTAAAAGAATTTTGTTGGAGTCCAGGGCACAAGGAAAACCCCTCGAACTGCCCTGGGTGGTCTGAGACCCTGGCTGGGACCCCAGGAAAGCATTCCCTTTGACCTTAGTCCATGGGAAAAACTTCCAACACTTACAGATGAATTGAAAACCACAAAGATTTAAAATAGATAGCAATTTAGTTTGTCACAGGGTGAAAATTTGTAGTTTTGGATTTTTAGAATGGAAGTAGATGAGAGCAAGATGGAGAATTTTGGGTGGTGTCTCAAGTTCTTCTTCTCCTTCGACTCCATCTTCTGCTGTGATGGTGGCACAAAGGCATTGGTAAAATGGTATTTGATGTAGAAATTGTGTGTATAGAATGGGTAGCGATTATTGGCACAAAACTGTAAATATAGTACATTTTGAGAGTTAATTGAATCAGAAACTGTTAAAAAGACCTGGAGTCCTAGGTCTGCCCTTCTTCTTTTTATTGCAGTGGTGTCTTTCAGAGTGTTAAGCTTGGTGTTAGGTGACGCGCCAGCCTTAAGATAAGAAACTGAATAAACATCTTTAAAGAAAAAAGCTGCAAGTTTCATTCATCTTTTAAACCCTGGAACAGGACTTTGTAAGGAACATACCCCTAATGAGGAGTTTCTTGGAAACCAAATCCAAGAGAATTTCATAAAATAGAAATGCAGTGGAAAAGCCCTGACTTGTATAATTTCATAAGAATCATTTCCATCACATCCATCATTTCACATGTGTCCTTTGAAATGAGAATACTTAGAAAAATAGAAACTCATATTGAATATTAAAGGAGGCACAATACTCCAAATTTGTCACTTCAACCTGACAAATAAAGGAATTGCTCTTCGAATTAGGAAGATAGGCCACTTTTCTCCTCTGTAGTAGGACAGCCTGAAGCTTTCTGAACAGATGAGTGAGGCTGGGTCACCCCACTGAACTCTGTTTCTTGGCCAGTGACTGACTCCTTACAGAAACAGAGACAGGACTGTGCAGAGTGGGGCCTCGATGGACAAACAAGCCCTAGTTCAAATTGGAAAGGAAGAAATTGGCCATTTTTCTGTATCTGGCTTAAAGACATGAGAAAAAGTAAAACCTACCATGCAGTTTAAAGCCCCTTTTAAAGAGACCTCATACTTTGGAAACAGTTAGGGTTGTGAATTTCAAGAAAATGATTGGTTTTGGTATACTCAGAGAATACTCCTAATTTTCATCAGTTCACTAAATGGTATCAACAATGAAATTTCCAATACTCTGTCCATATAATATTTCCTTACTTTCAGACTTTAATAGTAACTGACAAATTCTGAGTTTCTTAGTAATTTTATTTCCTCTGTTCATAGAAAGACAATCAAGAGAAAGCCTTTCAAGATATTTATTTATTTACTTCCTTTTGGCTAAAATGCCTTTTCACTTTCAATTTAATTCCTGGGGAATGGTCATTCTAGTGCAGAAAGACCATAGGTTTGGTCATAGTACTATAAGGACCTCAGAATTCAAAAATCATCCTTGCAAATTTAATTTGAATTAAATTAATAGATGTGAAAGATTTTTACATGACACTTTCAGGACCAGCTTGGTAGTTCATTATAGAATCTGGTTACAAGGAAACCTCCATCCTTAAAAGAGACACTCAAGTAGTGTTTCCAGGTCCTTGATTTATCCTCCCACTCTTGTTCTTAAGAAAGTATAAAGGTTGGTGGAAAAGGCTTATTAAAATTTCCAGAATGGATGGTCAGTAAATCATACAATGGTAACACTTTGAAAAGGAACATATTCATACTTTTATTTTGCAAGGTGCTGCTTTTCAACCTTCCTTAACAGCTGCTTCTCGGACAGGAACACTCCACCTCCTCCACCTCCTTCCCTCTCCCACTGGGCTTGTCCAGGAGCAGCACAGTCCCTGACAGCTGCTCAGCCAAGCCACCCTATGGTTTCAGTGTCTGTGGGAGCAGCAGCTGTGTGACCAGGGCAGCCACACCCTTTGCAGCTGTGTAGAGACAGCCTTCATTAGCTACAGTCCTCTGCACAAGCAACATTCTTTGGTCAGAGCCCTGCCAGCCCTGCATATCCTATCCATTCATATAGGTGCATAAGAATACCAGCTTTCAATGTTAAAGAGCAGTTTGGAGAAGGGAAAACTGAGAACACTGCAGTCCTGTTTGTCTGCTTGCCAGCTAAGAGCCTGTTCTGTTATCCATACCCCTTCTGCTTATTTGATCTCTTCCTGACGTGGGTTTGGATGGAGACACACTGGAGAGACAAAGATTTGCTAGAATCATGGAATGGTTTGGATTGGAAGGGACCATCATAGACCATCTAGTTATCCATCTGCCATGTGTAGGGATACTTTTCCCACTAGACCAGCTTGCTTAGGCTCCATCCAATCTGGCCCTGAACACTTCTGGGACTGGGGCACCCACAGCTTCTCTGGGCAGCCTGTTCCAGTGCCTCACCACCCTCAGAGTAAAGAATTTCTTCCTTATATCCAACCAAAACATGCCCTCTTTCAGTCTGTTTCAGGGACAGCTGTCTTGTGAACTTTATTTACAAATAAAAGTAAATACAAATATTTACTATGAAAAAAACCCAATTTGTAACCTGAGGAAATAAGCCTTGTGAAAAATATCAATATAGCCAGGTCTACCATTGACGATTGGTCACAAGGAGAGAAAAAACCCCGAAAGAACAAGAGAAAGAAAGAACGAGAGAATGAAAGAATGAGAGAATGAAAGAATGAGAGAACAGAAGGAAGAAAGGAAAGAAAGGAAGAAAGGAAAGGAAAGAAAGGAAAGAAAGGAAAGAAAGGAAAGGAAGGAAGGAAGGAAGAAAAGGAAAGAAAGAAAGAAAGAAAATTCAAGTGAAATATAAGCTTGAAGGTGCAAATTCAACATGCATTTACTCTGAAACACAGTACTGTCAATTACTCTTTGTAGTATTTCACAACACCTAATTTTGGCAATTTCTTCCAGCCCAGGCTGGACTTTGGTGATGAACCAGTACTCTGACTCAACCCAATACTTGACTGCAACCAGAAAGGAAAGAGAAGTGCAGTAATAAAAAAAATTATCTGCCCTTTCCCTCCATTTGCTCTGCTAGTTTGCCATAACTTCTATTTCTATAACCAATATGTAACTTGGTGTCACTAGGGTCGTGTTTTCCCACCTGTGGTCCGGTGGCTGATAATACTCCATGTAACAGGGAAAAAACCCAAATGAACACACGTGCAGATGTGCCTAAAATTTGTCTGCCCTTCACCAGCAGCACATGAAAAGTGACCTCATGTTTTACTATGAACATTTTTCCAGTCTATGAGTGAATATAAAATATTTTGGCACCCTTCCCATGTCCTATTAAATGACAAGGGGTTCCCCCAGCAAGGAAGCCCTTCAGACAGAACAGGCTGAAAAACACCTGCCTAGTGGTAAATCAAATTATAAACTCCTGGGTAGCAGATGACTTACAAATACAATAATAAATGATAGGCCTAAGTATAAAAAGTTTATCCTCCAAATTTAAACAGCTGTTTTCTTTGTCATTTAATATCTTCCAACATGATGGAGTGTCCATGGTTTCTCTTCTCTCACAGACACAGCTGATAAATTGTTCTACTGTTCTGCCTTTTCGAGAGACTACTAAGGAAATCAAAGCAAAAGATTCAGTTCATCAAACCCTTAAACTGCAGCAGTTACAGTGGAAGAGACAAGCATGAGGATCAATATGCTTTTCACTTGTGTAAGCATTTCAATCTATGGTGAAAATTAGCTTTTTCAGAGATTTTATGTAGCCATTTTCATCAATATGTTGCAACTCCAGAATGAAAGCCTAGAATTTGCCGAGCTGAAGCTTGGAGAGTGTGGCACCATTAATCTACTACGGCAACTATGTTACACCTTGCCAATATGCAAACCATTAGTTGTCACAATAAAATTGAATGAAGTCTGACTATTCTGGTAATGATGTCTAATGATGCCTACTTGCTTGTGCTGATATTAAAAAAATAGTGATTTATTTAATGAAACCATGGAAAAGCCTCACATGTCGTCAAACATCTTTCCTCCAGAAGTCCTAAAAGCCAAGTATCTACAGAGCATCCAATTAAGGAAATTTGTACTTGATGTTAAAAAGCAGTTTTACCTGCTTTTGTTCTTCATTCTGGCACTCCTGTGCCTGTGCAGATACATAAATAAATGTATATTTAAATGAGAAAACTAAAACATGCTGTACTGTCTCCCTTGGTTGAAGAAATCTTGATTCTCATTTCAGTCAAGAATATATAATGTAATCTCTCCAAGGGAAACCCAGGAGCCACTCAGCCATTCATTAGCAGAGACAGTCCATAACCCCATGACATGTGCCTTTTCTCAGAAACACTTTGCCAGATGATTTTGTGAACTCTGTTCTCTGAACTGCAAGGAATAATTAACAGTTCATCGAGATGTGGAAGAAATATGGCATAAAAGACTACCTCTGTCACAAGTCATGCATCAGTATCCAGTGACCACAGTGACACCGATGCCTCAGCCTCATTTTCTGGTGGGATGTAGACATGTATACCTGAACCTCTTTGGAGGTCAGAAAGCAAGCCTCAACTTCAGATTGGAAAGGAGAAAAGCAGTGAAGCCTGAATCTGGGATGTCTTGGAAGATTTTCGCTAATGCTCCCAAAAGACTTTGAGAACTGCTGTAAATAGAAAACTAACCTGCCTGTTGCACTGGCTGATGCTCCTTTGATACTCCTCTGGGGCAGGAGCAGTGGGGCACATGGAAGAAACCAGTTTTTCCGGGGCAGCTTAGAGCACTGTGGTCTTCTTTGTTCTTCTTCCACTCAAGACCACGCTGCTGTCAGCCAGTGACACAAGAAATGTCACAACAACGGGCATCAGGAATATGTGTAGTCCTCAGCCCTTCTGTGGAAAGGTTATCTATTGATCACTGTCAACTGATAAAAGAGTGTGGAGAAAATGAAATCTAAAAAGGACATTTTGTTTTAACAACTTATTTATGAGGTAGTTCTTGCTATTGCAATAAGGTAAACGTTAAAAGCACTAATTGAATTAAATTCTCAGATCCTGAAATGTTTTCCTAAGTTTTTCTGTGCCTGTGAGAAGATTCTTATATTCTCAGTCACTTGGACAGTATGTTTTCACAGTCACAGGAAATCTGTGGATACAAGCTAAGGGAAATGGATTAACTATGCCCAGATCTGGTACTTGAAACTTCATTTATTTAGTTTGAATGCTGTGGCATGTAATTACTTGCTTTTAAGATGGGACACAATGTCCACTATGAAAGCACCAGAGAAAAGTTAAAGATGCTTCTGTTGGTTAAACAGTTTAAAAATGCACTTGAGGATATATTAAAGAAGTCAGAACACTCCAATATTTGCAAAAGAATTTTTTAGACTTGTTTATCTTTTGTAAATGCAGCAAAACCACATTATGATCACAAATTAACTGGTACCTGTGCAAGGTTTAAGTAAAATAATTTGCTCATGCCAAGTGCATTCTCATACACAAATATTGGACTAACGAACAGCTTTCATTATAGTGCAGTGAAATCATTGAATGGATTAATCATGCACTTGCTTGGATTTCAAGGGATTAAGTTTGAGCTGTACTGGAAGCAATATTGAAATTCATGAAATACATACTTTAGCAATGTGAATGTCTTGAGGAGCAGCTGGAGAAATCTATTAGTCCAAGGAAGTTATAAGCTAGATGCTGGAAAGTTTTAAGTCTTGACAATTCAGTAGCAACCTCCTCTTGAAGGCTTGAACCTTAGAAGCGTCACCGTTCTTAGGCTGGCAAACTATGGGAACTGCATGGAGTCTGTATACAAAGCAGCACATATCGACAGAAAGTGCTAAGTACTGCTTCAAAATGTCCTTTTTGTAGTTGTTTGGGCGTTTTTTGAGTTTGTTTTGGGCTGTTTTGTTTTGTTTTGTTCTTAGAGGAGTGCCTATTTAAACACCAATTAATGGAAATGACAATACAAAGAAAAAAAAAACCTTGTTTATTGGGGGAGGAAAGAGAAGACACTTCACAGGCTTTTAATGTCAGTGCTGGGATTTCTAGGGGGTTACTTTTCTGGCACAGACATGAAACAACTGGGAGAAAATGGTCACCCTGGTGACAGCCAGAACAGCTTCGGTTCTCTTAACTAAAGTCCTCCAGAAAAATCGATGGCTCAGAAAGGCTGGATCTACATCAGCCAGCAGCTGTGTTTTGTTAATAATAATTACATATAATAATATCATACAGCTGTGTGCTATATGCCAGGTGGTTTCTACTTCTGTACACTATGCTTGGAAGAATGTTAGAGTTTTGGGTATTTTTGCTGACAGAGTTCTATGGCTACTCTGACAAATAGCTGCCCACTTCAATGGTTACTCACCATCGCCAAGTGTATAAACCCTTTCTGTAGTCTGCCAGACACTGAGTGTTGTCCTATGCAGAGAACAACTTCACTGTTTTCTCATAGAGCTACTTTCTGCCCTTCAGATATTTTACTAGAAAAGATAACTTTTTTCAAAGGTATTTGTAGTGTACATATGCTTCTTAAAGAGAATATTCCCTCAGTGAACTTTACTTGCATGTTTTTTATCTTCTTTTTAGTATCTGTAGTCACTGTATTATCAGAGTATTCCTTGGCACTTTTAGTCCACAGTCAAATTATATGAGCAGTTTTCAATGTCATTGAAATATAAATGACATAATATACACATTGATTTAATTTATATAATTATCACTTTGGAGTCCCACTTTGTGCAGAGTTTCTGCAGCACAGACCTGCAGTCAGACAACAGGAGAGCCAGTTGCCCTTCCTGTCTCATTCCTAGCCCACAATCAAAGGTATGAGATACACCATGGGGCCGAACAGAGAGATATCGTGACTGACAAGGATGTTGCAGTGAATTTCTCCATCTCCTGCCACAATGTTGTATGTGATTAAAATTAATGAAAAAACCCTACCCGAAAAATCATTAAATACCAAAACCAAACAAGACCAAAACCCAAAAGAAAACAGTTTTCAGTGTGAAAACTCACCAAGAATTAAGATCAATATATTATGATACAGTTCATAATATCTAGATGTGGAAGGATTTACCACATATTGAAATCTATGACAGAAGGAATGTTCTTCTTTTCCTGTGTCTCCACCAACAGTGGTAGAAGAAATGAGGATTTTCTTTTAATCTAGAAGTGTTCTAGTCAAAACAGGCTTGGGGAGTAAGTAACTTGTAATTTGCAGCTTTAAGTGATAAGTTATACTATTAACTAAACTGTAATTGTTATGGGAGAAAACACTTTAAGAAAAGGCCAGAGAATAGTGATTTTCAGAGTCAGCAGTTAGGAAATTAAAATAGGTTGGTCTCACGTTGCATACTTCCATCATAAAAGGCAACTGAAATGACAGTGCTGACAGCTTTGGTATGAAAGAGTTTCCTTTTAACACAGATTTAATGCTCTCACAAATGCACTATGTCAGTGGAGTAAAAGCCTCTGTTGAATATCACAGACATGCTTTGGGATAGACCAGGGGTCTATAACTTCCTAGGCTTTGGGCTGGTGGTCTGTGTAGGATATTGCAGGTTCCTCGCTCCCAGGGTCCAAATCCTGGCTAGC
>WAAG01066159.1:26081-46504 GCA_013390105.1 Tichodroma muraria
GTGAAAACTCACCAAGAATTAAGATCAATATATTATGATACAGTTCATAATATCTAGATGTGGAAGGATTTACCACATATTGAAATCTATGACAGAAGGAATGTTCTTCTTTTCCTGTGTCTCCACCAACAGTGGTAGAAGAAATGAGGATTTTCTTTTAATCTAGAAGTGTTCTAGTCAAAACAGGCTTGGGGAGTAAGTAACTTGTAATTTGCAGCTTTAAGGGATAAGGTATACTATTAACTAAACTGTAATTGTTATGGGGGAAAANGGGGAGTAAGTAACTTGTAATTTGCAGCTTTAAGTGATAAGTTATACTATTAACTAAACTGTAATTGTTATGGGAGAAAACACTTTAAGAAAAGGCCAGAGAATAGTGATTTTCAGAGTCAGCAGTTAGGAAATTAAAATAGGTTGGTCTCACGTTGCATACTTCCATCATAAAAGGCAACTGAAATGACAGTGCTGACAGCTTTGGTATGAAAGAGTTTCCTTTTAACACAGATTTAATGCTCTCACAAATGCACTATGTCAGTGGAGTAAAAGCCTCTGTTGAATATCACAGACATGCTTTGGGATAGACCAGGGGTCTATAACTTCCTAGGCTTTGGGCTGGTGGTCTGTGTAGGATATTGCAGGTTCCTCGCTCCCAGGGTCCAAATCCTGGCTAGCTCCAGACCCCAGAGCGTAACCCTGATAATGGACTGAAGGTAAAAGACAGAGGAGCCCTCTTCTCCCTCAGGACAAACAGTCCCACCGGTTTCTTGTAGAACTCAAATTCCAGCAGGGAGAAAAGAGAGCGATAGCCACGTGGCCAAGGGGTCCTATCCCAGGGGAATAGGGGCATGGAGGGGGAGAGGGACTACAACCGATGGGAAAGGACACACGGAGGAGGGCGTGTGGTGAGGGACAGACCTGAGGATATTAACTAGAAGCTAGAGGGGGTGCAGGACGTACCATGTGCAAAATGTAATTAAACAATCTTTGTGTGTGAATATGACAAACCACCCAGTGCAATAATAACAAAATGAACTATTTAGTGCAATACAACAGTAGGACATGTCCAAGGACTCTGTAACTAGTGCAAACCCACCTTTTGCTTTGATTGTGGGAGTACACTGATTCAAATAAGCAGGACCAGAAAATGGGGGCCATAATGGGATGAAAAAGTCTTGCCTAAGCAATGACAATACTGGAAGTCCATCTCCTAGAGCAGACGAGATGAAGAATTCTACAAACTTGCTTTCCTGGTCTCCTCTCTGATCTTTGCAAACATAAGATTTTATCTATCCTCTGTCACTTTGTTCAACGTGCTTCATCTGATCCAGGAATGGTGTTATGCAACTGTTGTTTAAGCTGGTAAAGAAAGCAAGATTAAGTTCTGAAGGTCTGGACAGAAAACTTCAGGAGGCATTAAAACCACACTGGATGCAGAGAAATTACCTTCTATACTCATGCTTTTGATAATTTCCTTGTTTTCAGCACTGGCACATAAATACTTCTTATGAAACTATTGTACCACATGGCTTAAATGTTCCAATAAAACCCATGTCAAAAATGCAACTAGCAGAATTACTGTAGACAATAGTTTTTCTCAAAACAATCCATATTTAAATATTTTATAATTGCGGTACTTTTTGAAATCTATAATGTCTGAATTTATTTTCTCTATTATTTTTAGCCACAAAATTTACTTCATCTATTCCAGTGAAATTTTTCCATTAATGGCATAAACCAGGAAAAAAAAAATTGTTTTGTGCAGGTTTATACAAACTTCTGTCAGGTATGATGAATTCAGCAATAGCAAATATTTTTCCCTTTAAAAAAAAAAAAGAGGCTTTAAGGGAAGTGGTTGCCAAAATACCTCAGATCTTTCCCACATGAAACTTTAAAATATAGTTACCCTCACTGAACTGCAGGACTGTCATTTATAGCCTCCACTGTGAAAATAAGAACAGCTTGCCTGCACTTAATCATAAACTATACCAATCTCAAAAAGTGTGTGTACATGTGTCTGCTTCTTTTCCATACCTGGGAACTTTTATGCAGAAACACATTCTCTCCACCAAAACTGGAGAAAGGCTTTTCTCTTTGGAATTTGTGGCTTGGGTAAAAGCAACCTTTTGAGCTAAGCAGTTCTGCATTTTTAAATTATTATTCATTGCTCCTTAGAATAAACAACAACAGCAACAACAAAAACAAGGCACAACAGCAGCATGTCATCAGGATTAACAATCAGAACCACCACATCATTACTCTTTCTCCTCCCTTTCATTCTCTGCCCTCACCCATCCCCTTCATACTCCCCAGCATTAACAGGTCTCCTGTCTGGCTTGCTGACTTCTCAGAGACCCATCTGCCAGGATGCTCACTCTGTGTCAAACCTTTTCTAGGAAATAGCAACTTTCTCCTCCTCCTTGTCTTCCTCCCTGCCCACCCACAAATCCTGACTTTGGCAATGGTCAGGCTGTGCTGTTAAGAACTACAACATATCCTGTAACTCTAGCCAGCCTGCTGCCCCTGTCATCCAAGGCATGTCTCTGAGGAAAGTTGGAATTACTGTTGGAATTATCAAGAATTTATGTGGGCAAGGAAGTAATGCATGTCAATTCAGCTCAGCCTTGTTGCTGATTCCTATCTCATTAGCTGCCCATTAACTTTAACTTCTCCTTTGTCATTACTTCTGCAAAGCATGCCTCCTCTTGCACTGATTGTCCTTGTTTGTGAATACATTTGCTCAGACACATTAGCATTCCTGTTGCAAAAACAAATTTCATTTTGTAACATTCTGAAAGTACCATTTAATCTCTGATCTCATCACTGATGCATTTTGAGGCCATGGCAGTACTCTGCAGCAGTGTTTGACTTACTACCTTCTGAGAATTTAATTATCACAATTTTACCACTACCCTTGCTTGAGATGACTGGAATAATCAAAACACGAATAACTTGAGTATTTTTGTTTGCCTGTCTCACTGCCCATGAGGATTTCATGGGACCATCCTGTACCTCCAGTAATGGCAGATACACAACAGGGAATGATATTGGTGGGTTTGCGGGGGAAAAATATCACAGAGATTGGAATTGAGACCCACCCACTTTCTTCCATGGAGGCTGGAAAACCTCTTTGGAGAAAGAAAAACTGGAAGAATTGTAAGGTGGCTTGCTCATTTTCCGGTCAAGTTGCCTTTCTCCTCATCCACATTATCTTAGCTTGCATCACTAAAACATGTGTGTTCAACCCTATAAAACACCAATCACATTTATCAATAAATATGACACATTTATCAATAAATAACCCTTACAAGGGTAAGGGTTATCGGCCCCCGAGTAAATGTTCAACATAAATCATAGGAATCTAAAGATCATGACTCAAGAAAGTCATCCTTAGATCATGTGGCGATCATGAAAGATATTAGACTTAGAAATGACATTTTATTTGCATTATTTGGAGGAGGGGATATTGCAAGACAAGGCCTTTGTATTTTCTGTTTCTCTCATTCTCTGATGGAGTCTACATACCGTATACACATCCTGTAATAGTCAACGCACCAGTGCTCAGAAAATAGAAGCTTGCATTAGGAAGAAGTTTGGCAATGAAGCTTCTGAAAGAGCAATGTGTTTTTGTACTGAAACACAAAATAATAAAAAAAAGAGGAGCAGGGCTTCAAGGCAAAAGAGAGATAAGAGTGTTTATGACCTAGTTGCTACAAGGTACCTTTCTCTTCTGCTAAGTGCATCGATTTCTTGGTCACACTCTTGTTGTGTAAATAGGGCAGCTGAAGATAGACTTTTCCTCTTCTCAGGTGCAAGCAAGTTTTCACAAAAACAAGAAAGAAAATGCAATTCACATTTAGGCAGTCTATGAGTTTGCCTGTTTGTTTGGATTTTCTCTGCTCTCCTTAAAAGAAGCTCTTGTACACGTCTAAGTTTACTAGGATACGGGGACACAAAATTCAGGGCAGTAATTTCCATGGATTGCAGCTTTCTTTTATGCATTGATATCAGCTTTTTAAAATCATATAAACGTGGAGGCCTTAGTATTTCTTATGTCTGGAAGGCAAAAGATTCTTAGCTACTGTTGACACTTTCATATACAGTGCAGCAATCTGGAGAAAGATGGCTCCTTTATGAAATTCAGCTTTATCAAAGCAGACAGCTGTCAGCTTCTTACCCACGGCACACATGAGGAGCCATGACCCAGCCCCCTCATGCTGCACCAGGGATTATCCCAGTGCTGCTGGCTGCCCTTGATCCTTCCCTCCTATGAAGCAGAAGCATGAGGGGCAGCTGGCAAAGGCCCCTCTGCTGTTTCTTAAGGCACAGGCAGCCTTTCCAGAGCAGGAACTCTGCCCCATCCTTGCCTTGTGGTTTCCTTGGCAATCTTAGCCCCACTGCCCAGAGGCCCTTGCACTTTAGAGGGGTGCAGAGGTCTACCAGCAACCCCAGGACGGGGATCAGCCTCCTGCCCACCCTGGGGATCACCACAGGCAAGAGCACATTCCTTTGTCTTTGGCTCAAGAGAACAGTGGCCAAGGCAGCGGTGGCCATGCCAGCACCCCAGGAAGTGTCCTGGTCCCCGGTCCTCCCAAGCACAGAGCAAATTCTTGGGCCCAAATCACAGCTAGAGAGCTACTGGCTCCTCACCCCCCGCACAGAGGCAGAGCCTTAATAATTCTTGCTGAGTCAAGTGTGGCCATAAGCCTGTGAGGGATCAAGGACCAGGCTGTCTCATGGAAATGCAGTAGCATCACAATGGTTCATGGTAAAATAGATGGCCATGGCAAATGGCGAACCTCAGACTACACCCACCCCCAGAAGTGGAAGTCAGGCAGGAAGTCATGGACATCACTCACCCCAAGAACCCTATGTTTCTCTTCTATCTGGACTAAAGGAACCTGAGTTTTAGTATCAAAAAAAAGCAAAAAGGGGGAGTGTTGCTCTTTTTTTCCTCTTTGGGTTTTTTTTTCCCCACGTTCTTTTTTCTATTTACAACCTTCCCTATCTTTCAGTGATCCCATGGTGAGACTGAAATAAATAGCTTTCCAAAATGTTGTCTGAAAGTGGCCACACTATTGACAAACCAGACTTCCCCTAGAACTGACTGGCACCTGCTTGTCTTGTCCATGAGCACCAAGGATCAACAAGTACAATGCAAACACCGCAACCGCAATGTGCACTGGGCACTGGCTTGATGAAACAAGAGAGCCATGAGACAGCAGTTTCACTTCCCCTGTGCTTTGCTGCTCCTGCTCATGATATTTAAAGAGCATTATGGGATTCTGTGCACTTAATAAGTGCTGCCTCAGAAGGATTTGGTTGCTGAATACAAATAAGAAGCAATGTGATTAGGTGTCATGCATTCTGATACATTTTATTACATTTTACCTTTAATTTTTTAAGATAAAGGAGAATTCAAGCAGAGAGAAAATGCTTTCTCTGCAAACAGTCTTATTGCCAAGCTCATATCTTACAAACTCAGTATAATGCTTGTCCCTCAAGATGTGTGGCTGATTTTTAAACTGCAAGAAGTTATATTTCATAAGTGAAGTAATATTTGAGGAAGCCTTCCACAATCATCTCCAGTTATCTCAGGTTGAAAAGGCAGATGCCTCGGCAGATTCTTGCTACTCAGATGTTGGTAACATTTAATTTCTGTTTACAGCTGGGGGGAGAAAGCTGTCACTCTTTACCTCCTTAGTCTGTTCCTCCCTGATAGCCTCCCTCCATCCACACTGTTTGCTCCCTCTGTTTCTCCTGTACCCTAAACATGCTTCTTATCACATGCCACCTTTCCTCTAACACTTGCACAGAGGCTTTTTTTACCTTGCCCACATCATCTCCTTTCCATCCTGCTGAGTTCCCAGTAGATTCCAACTCATATCCCACTTTTTTGACTTTCTCCATCTCTGCCCTCAGGCAGAGGACCCACTCTCAAGACCCACTACGACTCCTGTCCTTGTTCACCATTATGACTTAGCCCTACCCTTATCTACACCTTCTCTCCTGCCCCAGCTGCCTCTCTCCTGCTACCCCTACTCTCTCGCTGTCTTACTGCCTTCCACTTCTCTTCTGGGTGGTGCATGGTTTGAGGAAAACATTATGGCAGTGTAATGGGTGAAAAAGCAAGCATACGTTTCTGCTGCTGAGGATCTGCCTGTGTAGCACACATAATAATCTCAGGCGTGGGTGCTTCATATCCATCAGTACATCTGCAGTCTGAAATTAGAAATCTGAAATCTTAATTGTATACTCAGTAATGGAACCAAAAATGTTGCCATGGTGAAATAACAGGAGGAAAGATCAATTGTAAGACATTGAAAAATGAGATTTCACCACAGTATAATGTCCCACCTGAAAAAAAAAAAGCTGTCTACCCCTGTACTGTAGTGTCTCTCATTCTGACCAGAATAAAGGAGAATTTGTTCCCATGTCATGAAATTTGCTTCAGTTGTTGGGTCTGAGGTCATCCAGAATAGGAACTTCTGCAGTATTTTTCACCAATCTGCAGAGCTTCGTGCGCTGTGCTGCTGTGTTTTATCCCACTCCACACCCAGCGCTCCTCCTGACAGCGTGCTGGTGAAAGGCACAGTGCTGACAGCTACCGTAGGGGCTGGCAGCTATATCCTGCCCAAATTGCTCTTCTTGTCTGCTGGGACTGGGACTGAAAGTAGTGGGCTGAAATTACAGAAAGGAAAGGTTTTTTTGTTCCTCAAGAAACACTCTACAACATTAGAGTTGGTGAAGCAGAGCAGTTGGTTGCTGGGAGATCCCAGAGAGACCCCAGCATAGGAGGGTTTTGGGAAGAGGTCAGACTAACATCTCTCAGAACAGGTTTTGATGGAGATCCTGCCCTGAGGCAGGGGATGCTCTGGGTGACCTGCCAGGCCCTGACAGGACTATTTTCTGTGAATCTGCTTGAGGGTTTTCTTGTGGCCATTTCTGTGGCTCCATGAAATGCCAAGGAGTTTCCTTCTACTTATCTTTGCTTAACTGTTCATCCCCCTTAAAAAGCTCATGCCTTGTAATGTGACTATGCATATTTTCAGAAATGCTTAGTTTCAATGACAAAATACTTATTTATAAATCTTAAAGCTCACTTAGTTTAATGCCTGGATTCTTTCTATTTTACATCTGATCAAGAAGCTGGACACTTTCTGTTATCCCTTTCACAATGCTGGATTTTGCACGGAATCTCAGAAATGCATTAATTTCATGATAACTTCTTTAAATTTTTAATGCTCTTGTCAGCTTATCTGTCTGATAGCTTAATTATTCTTTCAATCTTCCCAACAGGCTCCAACAGAGTACAGCTCCTGATTATTTCCTGACCTTTCCTTTTTTATTTTTTTTTCCCTAATTCATTCCAGTTAAATTGGGAAGTTTTGGGTTTTTTCTGAAGCTTTTTTCACATGCAAATGAACATTGCCAGTCATTTTTTTCCTTGACCATCTCAGGCAATATTTTCATAGGAATATTGGAAAATATGGTCAAGAAAACAGTGGTTCAAAATGGATGCAAGACTAACTGAAAAACCCTTCTGAAAGCATGGATGTTTCATTGTCAATATAGGAGGGCATTTCCAGTGGGGTCAGTCCTAAATATGAGTCTATGAAATATTTTCAGTGATGATCTGGATGACAAAATACACTGTATGCTTATAAAAGCTGAGCATGATACCAAGCTAGCAGGGGTTGTGGGTACTTCAAAGGACAGTATCAGAATTCAAAATGATCTTAATAATTTGAAGGACCTGAAATCAATAAGATGAAATTCAATAATGACAAGTGCAAAGTGATATACTTAGCAAGGAGAAATCAAACGCAGAAATACGAAATGGGGAATAACTGGTGAAGCAGCAACTCTGCCAGAAAAGGTCCTGGGGGCATTGTATATCATGACCTGAATATAAATTAGCAGCATGATCCTGCCTTGAAAATGGCTAATGACATTCTCAGATGTATTAATATATAAGTTATTACAGGAAGTAGTTGTTTTCATTTTCTTACTTACTTGATATTGATTAGGTCAGTAACAAACCACTGAGGTCTGCTCAGAACAGTGAGTTCAGTAAAAGAGCAAAATAGCAGAGAAGAAAGAAACAATAAAGACTAGAGAACTGGAAAATATAACCTATAAAGCAAGATGGAAAAAAAAAATCTATTGTTTCTAGTGAGAACAAAGACCATTTTTAAATATATAAAAAACCCTTTGCACAAACCACAATAAAATGAATTGTTTTGCCAATTGAAGGAGACAGGAAAAGTTGCTGTTGGCTTAATTTTGCAGAAACAGAGAATCAAACTTGATATTAATAGAAACGAAGGGACAATAGTTCAGCACTGTATTGTAAAATATCCTCATTTGGGTAAGCGGTATTGTTGGAAGCTTTTAAGACTGATTGGAGGATTAACTTCTAGTGCTGGCCTAAGTGCACCTGTCTTACTTCACAGTAGGAAAATTAATTGAATAACATGTCTTTTGTTCTTTAACACAATATGACGCAGCACTACAGAACTCCACTTTCAATTCTTGCTTTAGTAGTTGTTTCGCTCAGCTATTAATTTCAACAAAAACCCTGAAGATGGGGGATGGAGTCCTTTTTGGAATTGCATTGATAAGATGCTGACACAAGGGTCAATTACTTTCTGAGCACACACTGCAGTACCAGACAAACACAGAATAAAGCTGTAATTCCTAATCCACTGGATCTACAATTTGAGAGACCAAACAAATTCACGTCCATAGAGGTGCAGAAGGACTTCAGGAGATAATATTAATCAGCATTGCAGAGGTACCAGCACACGAGCAGTGTACTTGTCAATGTTTGTAGGTTTTGCAGCCAAGGAAGATGTTGAAGTAGGATCTGAAGGGAAATAACAAAGTACTTTTGCAGGGTAGAAAGCACTAGAATAGGAAAAAAAGTTAAAATAATTGTTTTATAAAATGCGAAAGCTGGTGAGAGGTTGGTATTCAGGCCAAAGAAGAGTGTTTACTTGTATAGAAGATGGGAAGTGATTGATCACAGAAGGAGACCCCAAGAAGAAAGCAGATGTTGGTACTCTGGAGGGTTCATGAGGATTTATAAAGACAAGGCTGCTATTGTTAATGTGGCAGGGTGGGAAAATAGGATGGAAAAAATTATTCTGAATGGATGAGAGTTAGAAAGGATGCTTTAGCTTGAGGTGTGAAGTGACAGCTTAGACCCTGGACAAGAATTTCAGTTGCATGGGTGAATAAGAAAGGCTGTATCTTTGACAAACTATGTGGAAGAGTCTTGTATAGTCTTGATGTGAGAACTGAGAGAGACTTCAGGTAACACCCAAGTAACAAGAATAATTGCAGGCAGGACAAAGAAATTGACAAAGCAAGAGAGAGAGCAGGAATGGAGAGGAGTTAGGAAGAGAGAGAAGAAATTTTCTCTCAAAACATCTTGTGCTTGGATTGGCAGTGGAAAATCCCAAACTGGATGCCAGGAAGACAGGTCAGATCTGGGACAGAGAATCACACTTCTGAGTCATATGTCCTAGCCTCTCTTTCTGCCCATTCATACAACCAAGGCAATTCTTCATCTGCAGGAACATTTCTGGAAAGTATGATGCAGACAGAAAGTGCTTAGGGATGCCCTACATGGGACCTGGAGGGAACATAAAACAACTCCCTGGAGAGTAGAGATAAATTGTAGTAGACATGGGACAGGGCAGGTTCAGAGAAGCCAGATGAAATCAAGAAGGATGACACAAAGTATACGACATATTAAGTTTGCCACAACTCAGTACTGTGTTCTAGTAGGTACAAGTAGGTGACAGCCATCTTCCCAGAAACTGAAACACTAACCTGCTGGGAACATGAATTTTTTGCCATCCAAACAGAGTAAGTGCGTTTCAAGTTCTCTTCTCAAGGCTGGGGAAGGTTTAATAAATCTTTCAAGTGGCCATCTGTTACCAAATGCTATAGTTTTTGCACATCTTGCTCAGGTCTGTACATAGCCCCTTTCATATTTAACTTGTGCATAAACTCTGTAATGCACTTCTGGTACTCCTCAACTCACAACAAATGATGTTTGCCTGAAGATGTCAGCTCCTGCACTCTCCAGGACTACTTCACTAGAGAAAACCACTGCCCAGCACCGAGCCCACTGCTCTGCTGCAGCTGCTGGGTGGGGTCTGGGACAGGCAAAGCCCCTGTCTGGAGTCTCAGCAGGGCTTTCTGCTACCACCTGAACAATGTCCACGCTGCTCAGGGGTCAGTGCATCTTGGCTCTACAGTCTTGTGTGACCAGGTGGGAATGGCAGGAAGACACTCATCCAGAATGTCCTTATCTAAGCAGGAAAGGTGCTGATAAGGCAAAGAAGACTGGTTGTGACAAAACCTCCAGAGAGAGCATGGTGAAGCTAAGCACGGGTTGCTCAGGTTATGTGACTTCCTTTTAATGGCGTTTATTATTTTCAGAGTGCGACCCAACATTTCCTGAGGAAAAGGCTAATATTTATTGTCCAAAGTGTTACAAAATTATCCTGATTTTATGGCTGGAGCAATAAAGATACACAGTGGATAACATTTACTGTCTCGGAGAGATCTGGAATTCTTCTCTAAAATAATAATTCACTTTCTACATTATTAATAGACTAGTGCTACTTGTAATATTTTTTAAGTTTATATGTTTTTTTAATTTGAAAATCTCCTTCTTAAAAATTTCTCTTGCCAATCTCAGATGTCTCTTGTTATGAGTAATGAAAAATTAAACAGTGTGACTGTAGCAAGAGGACATTTAGAGCAGGAAAATGAGCTGAGTCATGGGCAGTGCATGGCCTTTTCCCTCTGTCGTGCTTTCCACCAGGCCTCCCAGCATCACCAGCCCTGGCTACACTCCATGGAGAAGAACTCAGCATAGCGACAGCTACATGCAGATAGAATCTCACAAGGTCTCCTTTTTATGTTGGGAAAGTGCTTCTACTTTTACTGTTTCCTATATGCTTTTTTTAAAAAATGATCTTACAATCTATACTAAAATGCTGCTATGAATTTTATAAATTGATGTCCAAGTCATGAAATTAGATGACTACTGGAAAGAGAAAGACCTGCCTGTTCCAGCTTGAGAGTCTTTTTTCTAGGTGTAATTTTCTGTATTTCATTACTTATCCTTTGATGATCATAAAATATCTTCTCTTGACCCTTCTGTAATGTGCTCTGTTACACTGAATTTAAGAACTGAGATTACAAATACCAAATAAGGAGTAAGAAAAAGACTCAATTTCAGCTCCAGTGGACAGGCTTTATTTCCTCTCCCTACTTGCTGCTTTTAGACACCAGTCCAGCTCCAACGACATTGGAGATTTATATCCGCAGCCATGGCAGAAGAATTGGCCTAGGCACTGAAGGAGATAATACTTCAGAAACAATGGACAAATAGTTCAAAACCTCACCACCATTTTTTCTCCATAGGTAATCCATAGAGGATTTGCACTCCCTTCAAGAACAAACTGCGAAGAAATATACCCAATATATATTCAAGAAATATCAGCCAATATTTGCAACTTCTCAGAAGTTTCTGAGTAAACTGGAAAAAAAAAAGCTTCATGTTCTCAGCCCTGAAAAAATATCACCAGAGTTTTAAGCACAGAATTAGGCTCACTTCCTCCTTATGTTTTGGGCTAGAACTAATTTAATAGCTTTCTATCAGTGTATGTCTCAGGGGAAATGTGCACAGGCCTGTCCTTTTTCTATGTCCCTTGCCTCCCTAGGAAGCAAACAAAGGCAGACACACTTTGTATCACCCAATGTTCCTTGTCATATGAGGCCTTCCACCTCCAAAACATTTAAGTTTGCTGAGGAGCCTGTTCTTGCTGCACTTTTCCCATTTCTCACTCTGTGGATGCATTTTAAACTTCAGGTATAAACAGGCTTACACTACATTAAAAAAAAGGGTGAAAAGCTGAAGGAGCCAAAGCCATCACTGTAGGACCAGAGCCTCATTAAAAATATCTGGCCTTTGAGTAATTTTACATCTGAGGCCAGAAAATACATTTATACTGGTTCTGGAATTTGTAAAAAAAATGTGGAGGGGAAGTTGTACTTTCTTTTCCTATTAGTCAAATTCCAAGACTTACAGTTACAATCTGTATGGCCCATTTTTATCATGATACAAAATTCTCAAGACCATTTAAAAAATTTTCATTTTTATAGACAAGAATTTGTAAGACTTTTAATGTTAATAATTTTAAAATCAATATGTGATTCTATATGACAAGCATTATTGGAAAAAACATCAGTAAGATGTTAAATGATAAGTCAATGCTGACTCTGCAAAGAAAGTTAAAATACTAAAAATAAAAATGAGGAAAAGAAAAATTCATCACTGAAAATCAGAATGCTGTTGTGGAGGATGTTGCATGTATAAAAACATAGCTGCACATTGTTTCTGTGAAAGGGAGATGGAGCTTGCACTGAGAGATGTAGATATAACCTGAATAATGAACTTTCCAGGGTATTTCCAATGAACTGTATCTTACTATATGAACATTTTATATTACTATAATGTCTAAACATCATCAAATTGCATAAACATCAACAATTCACATAAAAAGGAGAATTTGGGATCTTTCTTATTATTAGTGAAGGAGATTGCAATAATCTTTTTCATTAGATGGAGCACAGATTTTACATGTATATTTTTAGCACTGTTTTCTCTCTTTATAAATGCATTAAGATCCAGCCAGAATTTGTTCCTGAACCCACTAAGCAAGAAAACAAGCACAGAAAGAGAAATCAGAGAACCTAAGTTGTTACCCTGGCACATTTCTAGCCTGCTCCCAGCCTCCTGTTTCCATGGCTATCTGAAGCTGCAAGAGCTACTGCAGTGTGCTGCATCTCCTGAGTGTCTTCAGCTAGGTAGAAATTAAGTAATAATCTTTCCCTATTTAAAACAGGTAAAAAATGTGGTTAGAACTTGAGGAGAGTGGATAACTCTGTTTCATAAATACACACTTTCCTGGCCTTGATCCCAGGAACAGGGAAGTAAACCACAAGGCCAGCTTTTCTGGTTCAGAAAACATGGATATAGTTTGTAGGATTCTGTTCAGTGACAGATTCAGTATACAAATCCTTAATTTACTATATGGACTTTTAACCAAAATCTAGACCTGATGGATGTGCACTGAGCCTCTTCTTCATTTGTAGGGCTACAGACTCAAAATGTGAAAAGAGATTAATGGACACAAAAGCAAAACCAAAAAGTTCCCCCAGGAAATAGAGTAACTTCAACCATTTGGACAGAAAGGAAAACAACCTTCATTTTGATGGGGCAGCAAGGACAGAATAGCAGATTACCTTTCCTGCTGGGAGCGACACACCTGAATTTCTGACTCCTCACCTCAGGGACTTGATCTCCGTGCTCAAATGTCACCCAGGGGCTGGCAGGGAACATTCCTTCCCTCTTTCCTGCCACTGTTGGCTCTGGCCTTACTGTCTCGGGGCTGCCTCCCTGTGTGGGAAGGGCCACAGTCACTTTGCTGAAGCTCTACCCTCCTGACACCTCCCTGAGCCAGGACTCAGGGAGCACTTGTGGCAGTACAACAACAGAAAAAGCCACCTTGTGCAGCCTGGGGGAGCTGAGTTGTCTCAAGCAGACTAGCATGCTTAATGAGAACTGACCAGGGGAAGCTCTCTGTGATTTCACCTGAATAACAAATGGTGATCTATCCAAGGTGAACAAGCAAGGAAATGTAAGTGAAAAACTAAAGACTCCTTTTTAGAAGTATGATTTACTTTGGGCATTCTAGAGTTTGGCACCTATTCCAGATGCTTTTTCAGAAATATTTCCTTCTTGTTTGTAAACAGTCAGAAGATAATTGCCAGACTTATGGAAGGGTTTATTCCTCTTAACAGAAATATCTGCCCTGGGAGCATTTACCTCTGAGCTAGCTGGCTGGACTTCTTTATGGTCTATGGAGTGACAGGCATGCTGCAGGTCTCATCCCTCTTATCCAAAGGTAGAGGATCTGAAATGCATTGTCTGGATCCTGAAGGAGAATTGCCCATTTTTTTCCACTGACTCTAATGGGAGACACATACAGTGAGGTCAGATTAGTGGCCTACCATGTAGGCATCTCTGTTTGTACAGCTCAATCCTTCATCAAGAAAAATGCTAACTTTTTCTGTTATAACAAATTTGATTCCTCTATCCCATCTCTCTCTTGACAAACAAAACACCTTGTCAAAGGAAAGGTTAAGCTAGAAGCTAAAAACACAGGTGGAAATTACTTTGTTGTAAGGATTAATTTGACTGTAAGGTAGTGGCATAAAATTACTACTTGCAGCATAGAGCTAAACACAGTATTTTTCATACATTCCTGAAATATTCTATTGATTTTGCTGATGACTACCATAGATTTTGGCTAGTTTTTCCATTTCATAGGTGTTGCTCCTTGACTGTTTTATGTTCTACCTTTGCTCAGATATTAATGCAACCTTAATGGCAACTGTTCAGTAGCCAAGATGAGAAGCCAAAGGTTAGTAATGACTTTTGAACAAACACTGCTGAAGTGGCAGCGTGTACTTGAAAAGGCACAATTTCTCCCAGCAGTTCCATATTGTATTTTAACTTTGTATGCAGAAAACCTCTGGGTGTTTTTTATTCTTCAACAGCATGCAACAGAGCAGTGCCATTTTGTACGCTCGTGGGATAGTGTTACTTCAACCTGATCGACTCTCTATGCTGCATGGAAATTATTTACCCAGAAATACTGACCCAGTGGAGGGTCAAATTGCTTTTGATAAAAAAATCCAATTACTTGAGATCTTTTACAGGACAAAGACATTGCATTGTGGCAGTAGCTCCCCTCTATTGTTAAGGCTAAAATGATGTTGTACTGAACAAAATCTCCTTAGCTCTTACTTTCTTTTTGTTTGTTGAGTTTGTAGGGCAAGAGAGGAGGGCTGTTCACCAAAGGAGTAGGAAAAGGAAAGTTATTAAAAATTGGTCCATTTAGCTATATATGGATTTATGTTCCAATCAGATGAACTGAGGAATAAAAACTACACAAATACTGAATTTCTTTTGAAAGAATTGAGTTCATATTGAGTGTTGTCTTGACATTTAAAAGCTAAGCCAAAAGGTTGAGTCTGTGATACCCTTAATGTAATTCATTCTGCTTTTAGAAATCTGTAGAAGAGCAGATCAGGTGTTACATGTCCATAGAAAAGAAAAAATTAGGAATTAGTTCTAAACCAGGGAAAAAAAAAGAGTGAAAAGTTTCACAGACATATCAAATTAATGCCAATTCCAGATACATGGTGACACAACTCATCAATCAATTTGCTTGTAAACAGGGAGGAAATAGCAAGGAGATGAACAACAATCAACATGGATTTATGAGGAACAGATTACAAACCAACTTCTCTTTGCAGGACAGGTTTTGTGATTGGAAGAAAACCAGACAGGATTTACATTTTGATTTGCACTGCCTTTTTGACTCTATCAAATGATACTTTTGTAACCAAGTTTGGGAAACTTCTTGACAATGGAACCACAACGAGCATCAAAACTGACTGGAAAACAATAATGTAGAAATAGCTGTAGGCAGTCAGGTCAAACCAGAGGGTGTTCAGAGAGGGGCTTGGTCCTGCCTGGAGTATGAACAGAATTTGTGTGCAGGAGGAGGGACTTAAACCCCCTGGTTATGCACCATGGAGTCAAGGAGGAGCTCTGAGGGGCTGATGAACAGAAACACAGACCCGTGTGTGGGATGGTGCAGCACAGGAGCATCAGGAATAGGGTGCATCAATAAACACAGCTTTCACCAGCGCCCCTGGGGCTTCAACACGTCTGCTCAGCAGTGGCCACCATCTGGCTCTCTCCAAGTTGTCTTGCTCAGAAGTGTGACTAACTCTCCAGGTTCATCTGTGTCCTCTGAATGGAAACCCATGAAGACCACCAGTTTTATAGTTATAACAGGATACTTATATCCCCTTCATCATTTCCTACACAAGATCTGAGACACTTGGGTTTTTAATTCATACCTACGATGTAGACTTAACTGTTCATACTCATGTTGAACATGATAGTTTTCTCTCCCTAAACAATTTCCATAATTTATTTCATAACCTAATAAAACTTAGAAATGGCTAACAACTGAAGTTCAAGCACCTTTACAGTCCTAATCTGAAATTTATAAATAGTTAGAAGACATTGTACAGTACCGTGGAAAAAGCTGTATTCTTCCTGGAAATCATCTTTAACGGAGGCAACAGTGAAGTTTCCTTTGTTGTTATCAGCAGATATGCTGCAAACAACCAGAACTGTTTTCAAGTTGTGAGCATTGAGCAATCACATCTTTCTTAAATTTTCTGATGTTTTTTAATTAGGAAGAGACACACAGCTACTAATTGCTTCTTTCTTTATGTTGTTCGTGCATCGCTAGTAACAAATTAATGTTGCTTCCAAGTATTTTAAGTTTGTGTAGAAATATGAAAACTCTGTATTTTGTGAAAATGACAAAGTATCAGAATTTTTCCTCATAAATATGAAAATTAGCGTTTTCATGAAGAGCAGTGGAAAAATAAATTATATTTCAGTGCAAGAGCTGAAGATTGAATGTAGGTCTCTGACAAACCTGCTTGAAACATCCACTAGATACCAGGATATCAGCTGTTTTCAGAGGAAATTCTATTCTCAAACTATAAAATTTTTTTCATAACAAATACATGTTTGTAAAGGTTTTAATTTCAACAAACCAGAACATTTTTTTTATACTTCAAAAAGTAATGGTCACAAACTAAAACACAAGATCTACATCAACATGAGGAAGAACTTCTCTACATTGAGGTTGGCAGAGCACTGGAACAGCTGCCCAGGGAGGTCATGGAGTCTCTCTGCAGACCTTCAAAGCCCACCTGACCCACCTGTGTCACCTGCTCCAGGTGACCCTGCCTTGGCAGGGGGTTGGACTCGATGATCTCCAGAGATCCATTCCAGCCCTAACTATTATGTGATTCTGTGATTCTGTGATTTTTAAGAAAAGAAACTGAACAGCACTCCTAAGCCTTTCTAAGGCTGGAACACCTACACTTAACATTTGTTAATTTATAGCACATTATATTTCAAAAATAGTCTGCATAATGCACATTGCATGTCCCTGTTTCATGTCTTCATGCCAATTATAATTCACATTACAATAATATAGATTACATTCTCTTTGGTCCACAACTACAATTTTCCTTCCTAATTATAACTTCATTATAAATCCATATAGTGTATGTCCTTTGTTTTTTTATTTTCCCCATAAATACCGCTATTCTAAGTTCATTTTAGGACCATACTCCTTTTGATCACCAGATGGTAATGTTCTGGGCTAAACTGACTCCTGATCTAACTCCGTTGACCTCTCTGTCATTACTCAAGAAGCATCCACGAGGCCTCTTCTTGTTTTATCAGCTACTTGCGTGATTGTAAAAATTATGAACATAAATACAATTAGATTTTTTCCTGTAGTAATGCAGGCTTCTCCTTCAGCTTTCTGTTGCATGACTTCCCATGGGCTGATCCCCCTGTGTTAGCAATCCAAACTATGAGCTGGGAATCCTCCAGCTGCTCATCCCATGAGCTGACAACGACACGAGCAGATGTGTGTCTTTTTTTGGGCTCTTTGTAACCTGATGAGTTTCTTTCCTCTCATTCCATGAGGAGCAGAGAGCACATTTTAATTGCTTTGTACCCCTCAGAATCTGTGCTCCCAGGGTGTGTGAAGGTCAGTGCAGAAGATAGCTAGCACTAACACGGAGTGCAGTATCTTCATGAGGGGAATTCTTCTGGGCAGAGCGCTGGTACCATCGGAAGGGCAGCAGGGTTTTTGTGCATCTCCCTAGTTCACAATGCACTGGATCCTAATGAACATCTCACAGCATCGTGGGTCATGCCATGTGTCTGCTTGGGTCAAGGACAATCCTTGACCCTAGAAGTGTGAGCACGGCTCACGTGGGACAGTTGTTTATTCATTATCACTGCCTTGGGTAGTATTTATGACCAGGTCTTTGCTTTTTTGTGGGCACAGTGCTGTTCCACACTCCTGATAAACTGAGTCCTTTGGTAAAGTACTCAGGAGTATAAACAGAGCTGTCCAAAGTGGGTTTAGTGGTTTTTGAGGGATCCTTTTTATATTCAAAAGAAGCCAAGTTCACCAAAATCAAAGTGTTTTGTAGGAGTGCTATAAATTCTAAAAAATTCTCACTGCTATTTGGGTATAAGTATAGACACGTGGTGACTATGAAAATGCTTGGAGCTAGGGAATAGATGTTTGAGAGACACAGTTAATGAGTGTCAATTTGAAATTCTCTGCTTTATTTTAAATAAGGTCAAATTCAGTTGCAGATCTACACATCTAGGCATATACCTGCATTATCATAAAAGTGTAGGAGCATAGAGAACATTTTGTGCATTTTCATCTGTGTCTTTTTAATTGAAAGATGGATACAAGTGAAACCAATAAAGAATGAAAGTGATATTCTATTTCAGTTAGCCTTTGATACTGAATAAGCTAAAGTCATCACCTCTTTCAATATTAATATGGTGATTGAGGTCACAGTCTGTTACCAGAGTGTGGTTGGAAGGTGTTGTAAAACGGGATGCTCTTTTCTTACTTTCTTGAGATTGTAAACACATTTTGTAAAACAGATTAGCATTGCATAGCCTTTATTTTTGTTGACTTCTCTGCAAAGGATTTTTATCCATTCCAGAAATATAAAATGCATTTGTTTTGATCAAAATATGATGGTATATTGTATTCTTCAACAAGGAGAGGACTCCCAACCACACCATGTGCAGGTGAAATGAAACCTCCTTTTACACAAACTCTTTGCAAGGGGCAGGTCAGGGCTCTGTTGCTGTAAGGGCTTAGAGCACTCTCCCAGGTTGTTCGAAGCACAGAAAACAGACACACAAGTGTCTTCATATTCTTTAATATAATTTTCTATGATCCTCTGTTAAGTACTCATAAATCAGCTTATTTAACCAGGAGCTCCTTTTCTCAGACTTGAATCAACATGTCAGCTTGCCTCCAAAATCTTTGAGCTTAATGGCCATGGAACCAACCTCTGTTTTGCCACCTGTCACTCTCCTGTAGACAGCCTTTCCACTGTGATGACAATATCAACTCATTCCTGACTAAACAACTCTCTCATTCTGCCATAAATCCATCAGTTTCCTAACCTTGTTCTTTTCCTTTCCTGATGAAGTTCTGGCTGTTTTCCACCATATCAAAACAGAAATGCTCAGAGCCCTCTCAATCAGCTCCCATTTTGATTACTGCAATTCGCCCTTCTGCAGTTCCCTAGACACTCACCTCCCCATCCCATACAGACTGCTTCCTCCAAAAGCAATTTGACAGTTTCCATCTCACACATCTCTGTCCTCAAGTTTCAAGAACATCTTCACACCAAATTTTAACTGTTTTCTCTTTTGTCTACACATCTTTGCCTAACTATGGCTGAAGTAAGAATTTCAGCCCTCCTGTAAGTAGCCATCTCTAGGTATGAGGATGGCTAGTTTGGGATTCTGCTTAGGTTAAAAGCATACTCATGTTACATTTATTTAGAAGTATCACCCTGGTAATACAGCTTACACAGTTCGTAAGGGGTTGTGCATCTGTTCCTGTGTTCATGTAGATTTACACTACTGCTGCCTTTCTCAGTCAGGTATGTCTTGACAGAGCCATTTTTTCATCTGAGTGACTCAAGCAGACATGGGCCAAGAAAGAACTTTAAATATTCCCATTATAGTGCAGGATGAGTAATTGCACATAGTTTATGCTTCATTTGTCAGTCACATTTCTGGAAATCCAGTCTGTTCCAGAAAGTTAGACATGAATCCAGCTGCAGCAGGTGGAGCTTCATTTTACGTGCCAGCAACTGGCGTAACAAGAAGGATTTGGGAGGTGTAAATGCCATCATAGAGAATGTCACATAAGTTCTTCTGCATTGCTAACAAATGTTCACCTTTTTGCTCAAAGTGATTTCATTGAATTGCCATGAGTGAGGAACTAAAGCAAACTTTACCCCAAGGAATAATGATTCAATGTGCTTCATAAAATAAAGTGTAAAGCCTGAAATAAAAATATTAGACAACATACTCTCTTCCTGTTAGATACATAAAATACTCCTCAAAGGAATACTATCTCATCTATGCATATATCTATTTACTCTGGAGAAGGTGTTTACCTCTCTTAGGCTCTGTTATGCAGATTCATTGCATAATCAAGCCAGCTTTCTTTAAAGTCCTTTTTTAAATGAAGCATTTTCTGTGGCATTTTTTGGCCAGTCATTCACTCTTAGGCTTGCAAGAATATCTTCTGCATTTTTTAAAGGAAATTAGAATTATATTACATTTATGATTAAAGAGGGTGAGGGAGAAGGAAAGAAAGAAGGAAAGA